>LD688954.1:362459-374561 GCA_003118335.3 Papilio memnon | reverse complement strand
ATACTCCTAATCTAGTATTTTTGTGCAGGTGTTGGCGGCGCTGGCCGCGCAGTCTATCAACATCTCTGTGGGCTTCTGTCAAGGGTTCTCCGCGGTGCTCTTACCGCAGTACACACACGAACATCCCAATATCACATACGAGCAGAGCTCATGGATTGGTGAGTAATGTATCCTACATACTAATTAAAAAAAACAAATGAAAAAAAAATGTTGATAAAATCAGAACACATAGACCACTTACTTTTGTTTTTTTTTTAATTCCACACAAAGCTAGATACCACAAATCATCAGATTTAACAAAGAACAAATTCACGCCATAGTTGCGTGTACAATTAGCGATAAGTCACCCCTTTTCTCAAACATAATATTTTACACCATGTATTTAAAGTCACGTAATGTCAATTAGGATAATTTGTTTATACTTCCGACAAAACTATTGTACAAAGAAGCAACGGACAAGACAATGAACCAAATCGTAACTCATGTCTTATTAGAATTAGACATCAAGTAGCATTTACTGAACACGGTTGTGCTTCCTAAACGTCAAAAGTTTAGGTATTTGTGTATCTTGGAACAGATTTATTTGTATCTTTTAGTAAACAAGTAAAATATACGAACTTCCTTTGGATTTCTTATAGCGATTTCCTGATCAAATTTTTTTACGGTACATTTTTTAGTTCATATTACAATAAGTGTTCAAGTCACTTAATCAGGTACTCTGCCTTGTATTGACACTTTGATAGATTTTTTCCCCTTTTAACTTGCAGTCTTTTTTCGTCTTCTGTCTAAACTGTAATAATTTTAATTCATTTCTACACCATTTTCTGAACCACAATCTACTGCAATTGTTGTCATACAAGATTTGATTTATCATTTTTCATTTTTTTTTTAAATATTTAATTCTGTCCGTGAAACCAAATATCCTATTCTAATATTCTGTCTTCTATTGTTCTTGTCTTTTATCTTTTTACTTAAACCATGTATTACAATGTGGTTCTTGTTTATTGCAGCGAGCCTGGGAGTGATCTCGAACCCGGTGGGCGCGCTGCTGGGTGGCATGCTGGTGGACGCGCTAGGCCGGCGGCTGCTGCTGCAGTCCATCGTGCTGCCCAACCTGCTGGGCTGGCTTGTCATCGCCTTCTCCGAAACATACCTCTTTCTCTGCGTCGGAAGATTCATCACAGGATTCACTATCGGTGCGTACATCTAGTTGTTGGCATTCCCAAAGAGTTGCACTTGGCGGTAATAATCTCGCTACAGTCAAAAGACGCAATTAGTTTCTTGTGAAAATAGTAGCTGATGTTTTCTTGAAGTTATCGAAATTAAAAGTTGATGTTCAAGTAAAGTTGAATTTAGAATTAGTCTTTAATGAACTTCCTCTTATTTCAGGTATGTCAACAGTGTCCTACATTTACGTAGCGGAAATAACAACACCAGAAAAGCGCGGAGTACTAAGCGCGCTCGGCTCCGGTCTCGTGTCTACTGGAATCTTCGTCGTCTACTCGCTGGGAGCCTTCATCCACTGGAGGAAGGTCGCAGCCATCTGCGCCGGCTTCTCACTTCTCACACCGTTCCTCATGTATTTTGTTCCCGAGTCCCCTCTCTGGTTAGCTTCCAAGGGTCAAATGAAGGAAGCCTACACCGCTCTATTCTGGCTGCGGCAGAACAATAGCACGGCTCAACAAGAGCTAATGGAGTTCACAAAAGACCGAAAGACCAGTGAGAATATGACTTTAAAACAGAAGCTCGGTCTATTCAAGAGGAAAAACGTGTTAAAGCCTTTCGCTTTGCTGATCGTTTTCTTCATATTCCAAGAGATGTCGGGGATCTATGTGATATTGTACTACGCGGTGGATTTCTTCAAGTCAGTAGGTACAAGTGTTAATGAGTTCACAGCTTCCATCATTGTTGGAGGTGTGAGGATGTTTATGGGTGCGGTTGGAGCTTGTTTGATAAACAGTTTCAGACGAAAGACTTTAGCGGCTGCGTCCGGTCTTTTACTTGGTGTGACGATGTTGGGTGCTGCTGTTTGCGACAGCCTCGATGGCCCTCCATTGTTGAAGTTAGCCTGTGTGCTTCTCCACGTGTCTTTCAGTATGGTAGGATTCTTGCAATTACCCTGGATAATGTCAGGGGAATTATACCCTCAGGATATCAGAGGCATTATGTCCGGTGCTACATCTTGCTGTGCGTATGTGCTGATATTCTTCAATATAAAAACTTATCCTCAACTAGAATACTATATAACGAGTAATGGTACTTTATATTTGTTTGGTGTTTGCGCGTTATTTGGTGCCGGCTACTGTTTACTCTGTCTTCCGGAGACGAAAGGAAAGACTCTATCAGAGATCATGAGACAGTTTGAGGAGAAGGCAGACCCTGAGGTATGCTGTGAGAAGGGTGTTATAGCTCAGCGGCGGCACAGCGCGGACGCGGCGGTCTCATTGGACAAGGGCCATGTGTTTGCGCCGCGCTGGACGCAAAAGGAGCCGGCAGAGATAGTACGTGAATAACGTTCCTACAGATTTAAATTATTCCTTTTGGTTAAAGATGAAAGTTGTATACATTAATTTGCATCAACTTTAGACTTTATTGTGTTTTAAAAAGGTTGATTTTAAATTAAATGAAAGTGCTGTAGCATTTTCTTGTCCGTAGTTATTACATTTAGTGATAAATTGTACAGTTGTTTATATTTATTATAATTGTTTGTGATCAGTATTATAGTTTTGAGTGATTATATTATATGTAATGTACATTCCATTATACAAGGTGAATGTTACCGAATTATTTTAGGTACAAATGTTTACATCGCGATGACTTACAAAATAATTTTAATTTCACATTAGTTAGTAGTATAATTATGTTAAATAATTAATTACTGTGATGAAGAAGAATATAATTAGGTATAATTTTGTGTGAAATTAAATCGTGTGATGTTTTTTATATTTGTTTTATTTAAGTTTATTTAAATAATAATTTTTCGAACAATTAGATTTTAATGATCCTTTTATCTTCTTAAATAACCTGATTATCTTTTATTTTCTCAAATGAATTCCGAAAAAAATCTTTTAAACTTTTTATTACAGTAATTCCAAATGACATCAAGACACCATCATATTTCATTCTCCATGAATTTTATCAAATTTAATACCTTTGAAGCTAAAATTTATTTTTGATTTACGCTTTACATAAATGAGAAACTAATTCATACAAGCTAATCATGAAAACCGTGTTTTATCTTTTTAATAACAAAAACAATAATTAGTGTTTTAAGATTTCCGTAAACAAACTCAAGTTCCTATTGTTATGTGAAAATTTATTAAAATACAATAAAATATGTTCATATAGTTAAAAAACATGAATTATGAATTGATTAATGAATATGTAATTATAATTAAGAACCCTATAATAATTGGATACAAAATAAAACTACTGTTTTTGCCGGTTTTACTGTTTTGCAAGGTAGAGGCTCCCATACACAAATTATTTAGTTTTGCGTTGTTATTACATTTATTTTAATTTTATTTAAATTTTCTTCACGGTAAACCGTATGTATAATTGGTATGTAGATTTATCACTTAAACATAAATTTATTAAATTAGCTATTTGCCAAAAAAAAAATGCTTTGTACGCAAGTAACGCATAATTTCTCAGCGTGGCCTTCAAATGGTTTGGAAGATTGAAACAATATCAATTTGTTTAGTAAGCATTTTGCAATAAAAACGACCTTATGTTCTATTGTCCATACTTTTTAATTTAGTCTGTGGCTGAAAATATTTAAAATCTGAGCATTGTTTAATTTTATAAAGCGCCATCTATTAGTAGGAATAAAAGATAGTAACGTCATAGCTAAATTACCTCAGTTCAAATATAAAAACATAGATGGCGTTATTTCAGAACAGACTACAATCCTACTCAGGGCGCGCGTTTTACCGATATTTGAAAGCATCAAAATATTAATCTAGAACTTACCTCGTCTGCGGGATACCATATTTAATGCCTACGCCCACTCTGGGCAAGGCTTTGATCACTTTCTTGACAGTCGCCTGATCGGGGAACGCGAAGAAGATTGACGCTGGAAATTAAAAATACACGTTTTAGTATCGAAAAGCAGTACTTATTATTGCCTTTTAATCGGTCGATAGTTTACTCGGGTCGGGCTGCCAAGACAAAATATCAAAAGCGGTGTAATGTGTAATGTGTACGCCTCCATACATGCTCATACTAATTAAACGCCCGACTTATCGGTCGATTAAAAGTCCGTCTACAGGGGCTCTTAGTGTTTATAAATATTATTTAATAAACACTTAACTTCATCCAGCACTAAACATTGATTTGATGATTTTTATGTAGTTAATGTCAAAAAATTAAGATGCCAGTTTCTGTAAATGATAGAATAGACATTGTAACTGGAAGGGCACGGTTAGGCGTTCCGTAAAACTGCTGCAGTCTATTTGGACTGAATACAAGACGTCTATTCACCAGAAGACATGAACAAGCATATACTATCAGTATACTAACTCCTGCTGGCGAGGAACATCTCGATGGCGACGCTCTGCAGCAGATAGCGGCGGGAGAAGATAGCGCGCACCTCGCTGAAGTACCACTTGCCGTGCAGATGCTCGCAGTATTTCAGCACCTGAAATACAAACACAACACAAATATAGATATAATAACTTCAAGAATTCAAGAAAAATAATTTTTGCAAATATTAAAAAGGAGATATGCTACTACGTAAAAACAATATTATGTATTAGTTCATGTACAGAATAAATAAATGTCTCCTTCACTAGTAAATAGATCTATCTATACATATAGAAAAATTGGATTGTTTTTATGTAATAACAAATATGTCTGCAAAGCCGTGTTTCTTGCCGGCAATCTCGGAATCGGCTGTACTGATTTGGACGGTCTTTGATAGGAAGGTAGCTGTTACCCGCGGGAATATTATACGCTGTTTTATTTTTTATATCTTGCGGTAAAGAAGTCGCGGGCAACCGCTTGTTATTAAAACTTAATCTTAAGGCACAATGTTTTTAATTGTATGTAAAGATTAACTTACAAGATATAAAGTTTATTTTACATTCATCGCATCTCGTAAAGTTATAGGGAATTAGACAAGAGAGCAAATGAACTAAACATTTTTATTAAAAGCCGAGACGAATTAAAACGAACAGCGTAAGCTCGGCGACACAGCGCAGTAAAGTTCTATGTCGTAAAAGCTTCGTTAGAGCTTTAATTATTTATAAGCTTTATAAAACGATCACGTTAAAACACGTTTTCTTGTCTATTTTTAGCTATTCTTTTAAATATCCAATATTCTTTTTAAACTAAAAATAAATCTGTTAGTTTCTAATACTTTAAGACATTTTGTATCTAATTTTCAAACACAGAACATGTTAAGGAACTTAGGAATTGTGTTAAAAGTTAGTTTTTGTTTGATTCTATAAAAAAAACATAAACTTCATTGGGTTGCTTTCTGTCTAATATTATCGTTCAAAATAAATTGAATTACAACTGCATTAGATGTTTATAAAAAGAAAAATAACACGTGTGAATCTCCCATATACACCCTTGAAAACATTGAATGCACAGGGGGTGGAAATTAGCACACAGATTGATTACCCGGTGGGGGCGGGTTGGGGCTGTGATTTGTGCTATTTGTGTGTTGTGTGCAGGTTTGATAGAGCACGTATTGTGTTTGGTGTGTTGTTATAAATTATAATGCATACCGATTAATTGCTAATTTTTGCAGGACCATTATTAGTAATTGCATTATATTTTTTGTACTAAATAATTAGTAAGATTTGTGCAGTTAATACCATAGTACATTTTGAATTACGGATTAGTTTAAAATGTTAATTCTACCGCACAAATTTCTAAGGTTATCTGAGCTTTCAGTTTGAATAGAAAATCGTCACTTAACGATTGTTTAAGATTAATCAATTCTGAGTGCGGCACTTAATACGTATTCTTTGTTAAGTATCATTAAAAGTCTAGTATTCTTTGTGCTTGGTCGCAGTGGATAATAGCGGGATATTGCAACCAGACTGAGGGTTGTAAGAGGGTTGGCTCGCGGGGGTTGATAGTGGGCTATAACAAGTGTGACAAAAGACACTCTAGAGTTTTTGTTGTGTAAATAAACATGTTTGAAAAAGTTCCAAAAAAAATAATTAAAGATAACGCTTCCTTTGATCAATAATTATTTAGCAAAACCTTTCATGAGTCCAGGGTTTATTTTACTTTAAAAGGTATTAATAAGAGAATAAACTATAGAAATTTCTGTTATCCAAACGTTAGCTTAGGTGCGTACTGACTGATATTATATGTGTAATATACTATGTTACACGGCGAGCATGCTGCAGTAGTACGGGAAAACAAGCGAGCAACGGTGTCGCTGAATACGAACGTTACACTTCGTAACACACGTATCGTCGTTCAGCATCTTTACATGATTTAAGATTTAAACAACAAGATTTTAACATTGTAGTATTTGAATAATATTTAATGAGTCACATTAGTGTGGATAATAAAATAATCATGCGATTAAGCACAAATACGAGTTGAGGGTCGTATGAACCCCTCATACGAGGGTCGTTGACAAATTGCTTTACAATTGAACAGGACAAGCCCCGCGGGCATCGAAGGGCCCTTTTCTATACCTTATTGTGTACTACGTTTTTCATTTGGTGTCGGTTGGTCTTTTTGTATAACTCAAATTGTTTGTAGGTTTTGTTTGTGTTTGCGATATATTTGAATACGTCAAAGAAAGAACAAAGACGTTATCACTTATTAAGTTATAGAGCGTGCGCACACTTGAAACTAAACTATAGCACAACTGTTTAGTCTCGCTTTGATACCTATGAGCTTATACGGAGGTACGCACACTACTCGATTTTTAGTTGTGCAACTAAACAGTTGAATTTGCTGCGAAACAATTGGCAATCGCACAACTGTTGCGATAGTCTAATCAAAGGTGTGCGCGTTCTTATCTTTTTAAAGTGTCTAAAATGCCACATTAATAAAATCCAAATAATAAACAAACACGCTTTCTTTCTCTACTTATCTTCTAGCATGTTATAAGGCGATAATATTTAATCTCTGAGAACTATGTACGGACAGCCACCGCTCTCCCAGCATCCGTAGATGTGAGATAATGCACGCATTAGATCCGGCCCACACTAATGGGCCGCAGTCACGACACGGGTTGTGTGAACAGGCCACGTGTGGCTATACCATTATTTAGATCATTTCAGTGATTTATTGCGTTTGCGAAAAGATAGAGTGCATCTACTTAACAGGGAAACGATTATCTAGTCTTAATTATAAATGCGAAAGTTTAGAAGAATGGATGTTTTTTAGAAGGTGCCTCTGGAATCAAAGGCAAGGCTTAACGGATGTCGATGAAATTTGTGACAAATGTAGAGCAAGCAAGTTATATTTTTAATTACGCATAGACGGAGTCGAGGGTAAACACTAGTTATTAAATAAAATTTGAATACATACAAGCATTGCCTGTTTGTTTGTATTGATTAAAAATAGAACGGCAAAATAAATTTCATTATATTTGAAGAATTCTTGTTCATTTGAAGAATAAGTTCTGTATTGTATGCCTAACAAGTCTTGATATTTGTCTAGAAACCGGTACAATATATAATATACAGATCATCATATTAAATAGCAAATGTGGTCGTACTACGCAGGTGACAAAGCCGACTGGCCGAAGATGTATATCGAAACCGTAAATAACAGTGGACAAGCGCCCATTAGACATGCATACCTGCAGAAAAACAACCCTCACTCATTGACAACATAAACAAAAAAAAACTAACATATATTCTGATATTTTACGAGATTTTTGCTTGCTAATGTACATAGTAGTATATTTGGTAATACATCTTACTAATATCATAACTGCGAAAGTTTAGATGGATGTTTGTTAGAGTTTGTAGCTTAAACTGCTGAACGAATCTTGATAGTCTGGAACACAAGAGCTACTTTTGTTTTTTTTTTATTCAGCACGGACGATATTGCAGGCAAAAGGTAGTCAATTAATAAACATTGATGGATGCATGAAAAAACTTAAATAAGTGTACCAGGACAGCAGAAGTAACCTGGGTCTCGGTTTCTTCTTCTTCTTAAAGTGCCTCTCCGACTAGCGAAGGTTGGCGGTCAGTTCCTGGGTCTCGGTTTATTTTATTTATTTATCTTTGTTAATCTGCGGACTGTACGCAAGGTGTTATCGCGGTGGAAATTTAAATGCGTGAAGAGTCGCCGTGGGCACGAATGTGGTACAATCGGGGAATCTGGCAGTGAGCCATGTTCCTAACTATAGTCGTTTGAACGTTTTGTACGCATTAAAACGACGTGCAACAATAGCCAATAGAACACAGCTGTAAACATGAAAAATATTCCGCCAGTAAATTAATTGTTTATCATTATTATGTCGTTTGCACAACAGTTACCTAATTATTTATAAGATAGTCGGAGTCTTAAAAATATGTAAAATAAATGTAAAATATATCAAATGCAAATAATGAATAATAATCAATAACTATTATACAAAACCACCAAAGCTACCAACAATAGTAGAAAATGGTAGAAATTCAAATATGTGACGCCTGTGGCAAAACAACGCTTCCGGGCGACACTCAACGACTCACTCAGCGACCGGCAACAAAAAACAAGCAAAGCCGGCAGACGGCCGTCTGCCGTTAAATCCAAAGTTTTCGAGTATGTATTTGTTCCCCCTTATACCAAATTAAGTCCAAGTCAACATTATCAATAACACGGAGTTTATTTCCTTGCGAAAAACATAGCAAGTTTTCTGTAAATTTAACACCTCGGATATACGTGACTGTACATTGTGCCGCGCTTGTCACAATAATGGATTAAGGCCGGCCCTAAAGGTGTCGAATTCATTACAGTCAATTAAGCGAGTGTTCTGTTTTATAATGCCCTTATACGGGACGCCTTGATGAGTTTTCGGAATCGGCCGAGCGACGTCGAGCCTAGCCGTGTTGCAAAGAGATTAAAAAAATAAATAGAGTTGACATAATTGACACTTGAAACATTGATAGATCCTCAAAACCAAATGTCCAAATACCTACAGATGTCATTAAAACTTTTTTTTTTTGTAACAAAAAATAAAGCTTATTATAATTTTTTATTTTTTATTACATGTCAACACAAGGACACGAGGTGGCACTAAATTTGATAACTGACATAGTACCTTTCAGAGAAAGTACCGGTGGAAAGTTTTTGTTTACCTCGTCAATATATTTTGTAAGTCTTTCTTAATGTCATTCGACTTTGTGTCTGTTCGACTAATTAAATACGGAAATGATAATCTCTAAAACTTGATATAGAACGTTTTAATTAATAAATTATTGTTTTATGTATACTTGTATGGGCAGCCAATTAGCGTTACTACATGGAAGTATTACATGAAATGTTCAAATATAAAACTTTTAAAGGTGAAAATATTCCGTAGTATTTATAAAAAATGACAGGCTGTACCGTTACATTCCTTTACAATATTCAGGGATGCTATTCCTAAATTAATAATGAACTAAACACATGCGTTTTAACGGAAAGAATATTTTTCACAATAATTTCAAATAACTTAACTAAAATATAATTTACTTAGTCATCATACTTATTATTATTAATGCGAAAGTTTAGATAGATGGGTGTCTGTTGGAGTTTGTAGCCTAGACTACTGGAAGAACACATAGCTACTCACTTCTGTTTTTTTAATCCCACGCGAACGAAGTCGCGGGCGAAAGGTGGTTTAAAATATATAATAGTTAAAAAGAATTAAACCTTTTTAGATCGTGTTTTTGTATCACTTTAAAAAGGGCTATAAATAATAGTTTAATGAAACAAAAAGTGTTGTGTTTGTTTTTACGTAGGCGTGGGTTGCGGTGACATTCATCCAACTTCCCTGTGGTGGGTGGCATGACATTGTTTTCGACATGTCACCATATTTAAATGACACACAAGTCAGTGTTTATGATCATTATAGCTTAAACCAGTATATTGTTTCCTGCACTCCCTAAAAAGGACATGATATAACGTATTCCTCGATTTTACGAATTTAATAATGATAAGCGTAAAGGAACTACAAATGCATTGTTATTAATAATAGCATTTTGTACATAGTTAGAGCGCGCGCACACCTTTGACTAAACTATCGCACAACTGTTTAGTCGCGCTTTAATTTCTATGAGCTTTTGTGGATGTACATCACTCAATTTCTAGCTATGCAACTAAACAGTTGAATGGGCTGCGATTGAATAACAATGATTTACCAAGTATTTACAATATTTCTAGGCAAATCACAAACGATCAGCAATCACGATTTTTCGTTAACAGATGCAAAAGATAGGAAGTATCTTGTATTGTCCGATCTTGTAATAGACAATTATTTTACTCTTACTAATATAATAAATACCAAAGTTTCGATAGTTGTATGTTTGTTAGAGTTTGTAGTCTAAACTGCTGAACCGATATTGATGAAATTTGGCATAGATGTAGAGCATAGTCTAGAAGAGTTTATAGGCTATTAATTATTTCAATAACACGTAAGCAGTCGCGGGCAACAGCTAGTTTTTACATAAACTTTATATAAATTAAACAAAACACAGTATATCATGTCTAAACAAGCACGTTAGTAAACTCGAGATGTATTTATGTGGGATCGCGTTCCTGGGATCGATTCCACGAAGTCCTGTGGGACTCCTATTCTCCCCGCTTACGTCCTGTCGCCGACTGCAAGATTCTTCATTTGAATAACATAATATAAATTAGACTTTCCCTCGGGAGATCGTATTGTTTCAAGATACCTAACGGACTGGAGCACATGTTTGTGGCTTGTTTATTGATATGCGGTTAGAAACATTTAACAAAACTAAACATATAATTATTGTTTTCGATTTAGTTACATTGTCTTAATCTAACCTAAGATAAAATGTCATTATTTATTAACGCTTCTCAGTAAAGAAACATTAATAATTCAACTATTTATGGACATTTTGTGCTGAATTACCGCAACGCAAAGACTGTAATGAAAATCTCAGCGAAGCGGACAAAAGCAAACAAACAATTAATGCGTGCGCTTAAACTAATTCCAGTAAACTGTGCGCCGGAGGGAAGTCCTAATTAAAACGCCATACATCACGCGCGCCCGGGATGCAGCCCGCTACCTCTATTACCGGAGACTGTTACTATGGTTTCTCGATTGAAACTCACTTCGTAAACATGCCCCATCATTGAATAGGACTTACCTTAGAACATTTTTGATATCCAAGCTATCTATCTTAGTATAAATTAGAACATTCGATTAAAATAATGTAGCCGATTTGTTCATTAAGTGTAAGATATTTATAAAGCTATGTTTAATATCGTGGCATACGTTAATTTATAAGACATAAATCTCACAACTTAATCACCTCGAATGTAGCAGATCGAGTGACAACAAATGGTAGTGTCCGTATTCCCTATTTCGCAGTTTGTCATCCCGAATGGTTAATAAATTCCCTGTCATCGCGTCTCCTCTTCTCGCCGACTATTTCTGTAGTTCCCCTGCTCTTTTTACCGCCGGCTCGCAGTGTGCGTCCTTTTTTCTATAAAAGTCCCCGAATAAATCTCTGTCGTTAAAGGATGGCGAAGAAATTGAATAATATATGGTTAAAGAATGTTGTTTCGTTTAAGATAGTTTTATGTATAAATTTAGATAAGAATATGGGATTTAGTTGGGTAAAAACATTATCGGATGTTGAGTTAAAACCACATTAAACTTGAGATAAAAATGTGTGAGAGTTTGTAACTTTTTTATCCATTACGTTAGCGTGGTTTTATTTCTATCTGAGCAGAGGTATTAAATACTTCTAATACGTTACCAAAAGTTTGTTTGATTAAGATTTACACACAAACGCAAACTTAAAACTTCTTTAGGTTTTCATAATGTGGCAAACGATAAAGCGGCCACCTGAATTCACCGAAATAGGGAAGTGACTGCTGGTCACACATCCGCAATGGACTCGCCTATATTTAATCGATAGAGAATGATCCAAAAGAGATTCCTCGTATTATGCGACG
>LD688954.1:297732-317071 GCA_003118335.3 Papilio memnon | reverse complement strand
CATTTCCTGATTTTTTCTTTGTATGAGTTGTCCATCCAGTACTACAGTAATGTCATTATTTATTTTTTTATTATCTAGTTATTTTTTTATTACATAGTATCATTAATTAATATTAATTTAAAATTACTCGACTGTACTGACATTGAACTGAAAGATCTAAGTAATCTATGTATTAAGTTTAAAACAGTTTTAAAATTTGGTGAAAATATTGTAACGTTATCGTTTAATTTTTTATTTATTAAACCGTACTAACACTATCGCATTCAAAGACTGATGGCAGCTTTTAGCGCGACATCTCCCGGAATTCGAACGACAACAAACTAGCCAGAGTAATTTCATACATTTACATTAAACTAGCTGTTGCTCGCGACTTTGTCCGCGTGAAATTAAAAATTAATACGAACCATAGCCTATGTTACTCACAGATAACCTTTCTAACGGTGAAAGAATTTTTAAAATCGGCCCAGTAGTTTTTACGTGAATCGAATACATACAAAAATACAAATCTTTCCTCTTTATAATATTAGTATAGATTACACTCTAAACCTTTTTCATTCAGTTTGGAATCTGCTGGCAGAATTATTAAGTGTACATTAAGTATGAAAAATCTTCACTAAATAACCATTTAAAAACAGTAAGTTTTGTTTAATATTACATTTTAAAAGTAAAGTACACTCAATGTCACATTAAATAGGCATCGCATAACACCATAGAGATAACGCTTATCGAAAGCTCGACTACATTTTGCAACGTTGCCTTGTTAATCGACTCGACTTTAAATTGATCATTGCTAAGGGATATTTGTTGAACTTAAATACGATAAAGAATAGGTCTTTATGTAATTTCATTATGTATTTATCACGTAATATGCCTGGCCAGTAATTTACCAACAGCCACGTATACGGTCCTAAGTCTGTCTTCAATTCAAAAGGAAAGATTTGATAGTTTGCATTGAATAAGCTCTGAAACGGATGAACTGATTTAAAAAATTATTTCACTCTAGGATAGCTACCTATCATCATCATCATCATCATCAGCCTTTGTCTGCCCACTGCTGGACATAGGCCTTCCCCAATGTCTTCCACAGAATGCGGTCCTCCTTCCGCATCCATAGCTACCCATAGGCTTTATTTATTATAGGTTTAGTAATTCTGCGCAGACGAAGTCACGAGCAAAAGATAGTTTAAAATGCAAAAAAAAACTATTCACGGAGGAAATAAAATAAAACAATTTAAAAATTATATGAATTGAGAAAGATTGTCGCCGACCGTACATGATACTTAACATTTATTTGAAAATAAAAATCTACCATTCGGTCAACAATGTTTTTGCGGTCAAGTGTAAATAACTTCAAGTTAAAAGCTCGTTATCAAGTTTATTCGCGACGTGGACAGATACGAGGCGGCCCCGCCAATTGCCCTATCAACTTACTTGCAATGGCGATAATAACTTAAAAGCCCGAGAAAGGACTTTGCCCGATAATGTTGAAGGTAAAAAATACACTTAATTGCAACAGAAATATCACAAGCGATGATAAAAAATAGCGAATAAATAACTACTAATTGTCTAATTAACATTATATCAATTTTATCTTTAATTAAAGCTCTTTTTAACAGTGTCAAGTTATACTTGAAAATAAGGGCCACTTACAATATTCATATAACTAGCTGTTGCACATGACTTCGTCCACGCAATTTTCTATGTCAGCTACCCTTCAGTGAAAGTCCGATTGAAATAGGCCCAACCATTTCGGAGATTACCCGAAAAAAACGCGGCTTGCGGACAGACAGGCAGACAGACAAAAAAAAATGCGATTTTCGTTATCAGCAATCTGGAATAAATCTGGAATTTTTCTTTTGATATTACAAACAGACACTCCATTTTTATATGTATAGAAGATGTAAACCATAGGTCGATTTCATAGAAAATGTATCTTCGACTAAAGGAACATCTTGACGTAATCTTATCTTACATATTTAAACTTATAAACTACGTCAGAAAAACTATTTATTTAAGCTCATTTTATATCCACTAATGAGCAATCTTTTTCATATAATGTGTTCAAAAAGGTACGATTAAAACCTTAAAATCACCTTTATGAATGCAGTGGAGTTCGACACTTCGCCTTAGGAAATGTAACTCAAATCTGTTTTCACATTAGCGCCACCTTCAAAAGCCGATTTAAACGATAGCCTCTTCCGAAATCATTATCCAAATAAACAAGAGCAAAACGAATTTCAATCGAAACCATTTCTCCCCTCGCTTCATGCGCAGGGCTGTCGAAATAAAATACTATATTTAATAAACCACTTTTGTGAAAAGTCCCATCAGTAAATAAGTACGTGTTCTTTAAACGAGATAAATGCTTTTACTTTTTTTTACAAAAAACAAATGTTAGTAGCCTATGTGTTCTTCCAGACTATCCTCTACATCTATTCCAAATTTTATCGAAATCCGTTCAGCCGTTTAGGCTACAAAGACTAACAAACATCCATCTAAACTTTCGCATTTATAATATTAGTATGATTTGAAACGATATGTATAAAAAGATTTTAGCCATCTACAAATATAATGTAGCAACCCTACGTTGGATGAGGTTTTGCCTCAAGCGTCTCATACTGGCGAGATTTATTATTCTCGTTCTTTTGTTTACTCAAGCGAGCGACGCCGGCCGCAAATACTTGTACATTAAGAACCGAGATATATCACGATTCGCGCACTAACCTTTGACTAACAAATCAAATATCCTCTCCAACAATTCTTACTGTACAATAGACCTCTAATTCATTGCATCTACTTGCTGGAGTGTTGTTAGAGTGAATCCACAAATCCACTCAAACTAATCTAAATGTTTACTAAAAAATAGCAAAAAGTAACCAACAGTTTCCCATTACTAATTAGTCCCTCAAGACCGCGTGCACACATTTGACTTAAGTATCGCACAACAGTTGGGCGATTGTCGATTGTTTCGCAGCCAAATCAACTGTTTAATTGCACAACTAAAAATTTAGTAGTGTGCGCACCTCCTTATAAGCTCATAGGAATCAAAGACTAAACAGTTGTACGATAGTTTAGTTTCAGGTGTGTGAACGCTCTAATTGATTTGGAATTACGATAAAAGCGCGCCATTTGGGTTTGCGAATCGAAGACAAGATGGCGGCGAGTGCGTGCGGCTCGCGTCACGGCGCGCCATCACTCACCATGTTTATTTTTCAATTGGGACCGTCAGCGGCCCGCCTTCGCGCACTTAGGGCCGCCACACACGACGCCGACAGATTATGCAATGCATACAGCTATTTATTATTCTGAGATCGCCAGTGTTGCCACCGTACGGTGTGCGAAAATCTTCAAACTTTTCATAAAAATTTACAATTTATTAAAGATATCACGATTATTATTACGTTCTTTATCTCTCTTGTTGATAAAAAGATAATTATTATTTTAAGCAACAAGACCAAAAAATCTTAAAGACAATATTCGTTATATATTAAAACATTACATCTCTTTTAATATTTAAAGATGTGTTTGATGTCATTATAAATATCAGTATCCAAAAAATATATACAGGTGAGAGCGATGTACAACCCTAGGAAGGAGCCGTACGAGGCGTCGCGAACCTACAATTAGGTGCAGCCGAAAAAGGGCAACAAGGCGCGGTAATACGCACTCCGCTAACTAGTTCTGACCCAAACAAATATTAAACCACATCGAATAAATCAAAATGAACCTTATGACTACGCATTAAGAACCTTCACAACAGCACGTAAATACTTCAACGTAGAAAGCACCACTAAGTGGTAACCAACTTCCACATTCAGGTACATTAATATAAAATG
Source organism: Papilio memnon (assembly GCA_003118335.3). Classification (NCBI taxonomy): domain Eukaryota; kingdom Metazoa; phylum Arthropoda; class Insecta; order Lepidoptera; family Papilionidae; genus Papilio; species Papilio memnon. The sequence continues at coordinate 313,235 of LD688954.1, read as the reverse complement.
AACTTTGTAACGAAGAATCTAAGATTGTCATTCGCAAAGCAGGGTGTTAGGCATGGGAAAATTGTTCTTTATTGTTTATTGGCACAGGCGATCTCGCAGAAATTACGGTGTGGGTTTAATTCTTGAAAAATTGCCGGAGAAAATTAATTTTCGTCAGCTATCAAGACGAGCTTAAAATGTCCGGTCCGATATAAACAATTAATTTAACAGCCTAATAGTATAATATTAATATACTTTTTAATTTTTTATTATATATAATAACTAGCTGTTGCTCGTGACTTCGTCCACGAGACATTAAAAATAAAAACTCCTGTTACTCACTTATGCCGTAGCTTTTAATGGTGAAAGAATTTTTGAAATCGGCCCAGTAGTTTTTGAGTTATTTAAATACTAGCTTTCGCCCGCGACTCCGTCCGCGTGGAATAAAAAAAAACAAAAGTTAGTAGCCTATGTGTTCTTCTAGACTATCCTCTACATCTATACCAAATTTCATCGAAATCCGTTCAGCCGTTTAGGCTACAAACTCTAACAAACATCCATCCATCTAAACTTTCTCATTTATAATATTAGTATGACATACAAAAATACAAATCTTTCCTCTTTATAAAATTAGTATAGATATAGATTGTTTTTACGATGAATTCACAATTGTACACACAGTGTTTGTAATTCGCTCTTCGACCTTTCCCTTTGGATAATTCAAACATAGGTGTGCTATAAAATATTCAATTATTATGCAGCTTATACTGAGGTCATACAATACGAGTTTCCTTAACACCTCACTTTATAATCAGCGACCGTTTGTCCGCAGAATTCTTGAATAATGCCCCAGCGCTTCACACACCTAACGCGTAAACAAAAGTTTCACATCACGCCGTTCTCAGAAATGAGGTGTGCAGACAAGTATTACGTGATTGTAATATTCAATTGTATTGTTTCAAATGTTGCTATTTTTTTAATCTACTATTGCATATGATTGTTTAATAGTTTTCAACGATCGTGTATTGGTTTTTGATAGTGCGGTAGTCACTATGTGCTATTATTAATTTAGATGGATGTTTATTGGAGTTTGTAGTCTAAACTGCTGAACGGATATCGATGAAATCTGGCATAGATGTAGAGGATAGTCTAGAAGATCACATAGGCCACTTACTTTTGTTCTTTTTATTTCACGCGTACGGAGTCGCGGACGAAAGCTAGTAAGAAATAATAAACAGTACGTATAACAAATGACATAAATCTAACAATCCTGATAGCATGGACCACACAAGAAGGTAGCAGCGTTAAATCTGTGCCCAGTTGGCCGCCGGCGATGGCCACCTGCAGCCCTGGCCACTGGCCAACTAACCGTCGCTCTGAGATATATCACCGATTTACTTAATATTTGTATTCATAGGAACACGCGGACGCGATTATTAAATCTATTTAAATCTCGTTAACTTCAATCAAATCAAAGGAAATTTATACAAGCTACAGTCCGCAATCAATCTTTTATTTGTATAGTAATTGTATTTTGAGAATTTAGAAAAAGTTCTACTCTCTGTCACGTGTAAACAAAAGAACATCATCTCCTCTTTCTTCTACACATGTAGTGGCGCGCCAGGTTTTTGACCTCCAAGTTAAACTATCTCCCATCATCTCTGTCGTCAATCCATTCTTGATCTTGTCACCTTCCACGCAAGACATCCATCTCTTACTCGGCCATAAAAAGCAGGTTACCGTAAATTTCCAAAGTAATTATTGCTTTTCTTTTACATCTAGTCTGTGGGATATTTCAAAATTTTGTCAGAAGTTTCTTTATATTTGTGAAATAATCTCCAAGTAAATTCCAGTATACAGTTATAAGATAATAATTTGTGTTTGGATGCCGGCTGCCGAGGTCCGCGATTACAGTGTTTACCGCCGTCGGCCGTCGGCAGTCGGCAGTCATTGCAGTAACGTAACGATACTTAGACGTTTAAATGATTCTGATTGTAATTGCTGTTTGGAACAGTTTACCTTCGTAGCAATTATACTTCGCACGATGCAGTAAACATCGAAATAAATTACACTAAATTAAAATCAAAATCAATTTAAAATCTTACTTCTTACTAATCTTACTAATATTATAAATGCGAAAGTTTAGATGGATGGATGGATAGATGGTTGGATGGATGGATGGATGTTTGTTAGAGTTTGTAGCTTAAACGGCTGAACGGATTTCGATGAAATTTGGTATAGATGTAGAGGATAGTCTGGAAGAACACATAGGCTACTCACTTTTGTTTTTTTAAATTCCACGCGGACGGAGTCGCGGGCGAAAGCTAGTAAGAAATAAAATGATTTGACAAAACAATGGAGGGAAAAATATTTTTGTTGCACCTGTAAGGTTGAGAAAACTTGAACGAAACAGGCTCATCGGAAACGGATGTCATCACTACTTGTGTTTTGAAATAAATGATTAAAAATGTAATTTTCAGAGATATTATCATAGTAAAAATTAAAATTAGAATTTCAAGAAAAACTAAAAAAATTATAAATAAACGACAGTGTCATAATACAATATGTTTGCCTAAGTGATAATATCTAGTTAATATAAAGCCCGTTACACACGTTCCCTTTTATCAGGTTTGTTAGATTAAGATGACCGCCTAATTCCCCGACAGTACTTACCTTATATCACCATAAATCAGTCTCTATTGAATTATTTTGCACTTACCTGTAACAGATGAAAGTAAATATTGATAAAGTAGAATATTAATATAGTTAGACGTTATTTAACAATATAGTGTTAGCTTTTTAACTATTTTGATGTATTCTGTATTCTTAAAAGTTATTTAGTCTGTGCTATAAGTCAATACCATTTATCTATGAAAAAAAAACAATATAAACTTTGTGATTACAATCCAACGCATTATTTCACTTGTTATGTTAATAATCGGACAGTAAATGTCGGAAATAAAAGTGTTGTATTAACTCGGCTAGACGACGCGACGGCCATATTGGGTGTTGCGAACAAGGATTGTGATTACAAGGAGAAACGGTGTTATTGGTAAGGTTATTCTGTACAAATTCGAAGAAAACATAGAAGCTAAGGAAGACTATATTTTATTAAAGCATAATATGGCTGTGGCTCCTATAATAGAAAGGTATTGTTATTTTTTATCTTTGAGATCGATTACTTGAAATTATTGTAATTGATATTATTCCTGTTAATAAAAGCAATTCATGGTCAACCGATAATATAGTTACGATTGTAGTTGGCCACAAATTGTAGCGGACATTTCCCATGTGTTATTGTTTTATAATGACCGGTCCGCCTCACTGGCGCTCGTCCATCCATCACGGGCATGGGTTCTCACCCGAGGCTACAAAAAAAAAATAACGCCCGTCCCTTAGAAAGTTTAAAACAACATTAAAATTAATATTCTCCGGTTAGTTTAGGGTTAACGTGCTATGATCGCTTGCTTGATCTCGAACTTTTTGTTTTTGAATTCCTGCGCACGCGCAGATGCATACTTTTATAGACTTGGAGTTTTTTTAAACAAATTCAATAAAAGCTCGGGAATAACAATTAAATGGTGCTGTATTTTTTAATCTATAATGAGTCTGTCAAATTAATAAATGTACTAATTGCCTGTTTAATACTAAATAAGACACCGAAATCCCTCGAGTGTGTCCACACTCCCACTTCATTTCCGACATAACTTTATGTAAATTCGCGTCTATTAAGCCAACGTCCCTAAGGAGGTGCATCCCCTGGGATAGCTGTCCCCTCCCTTGTCACCGGAAGTACGCATTAACCGGATATGACGTCAGATATGTATCGAATGTTTCCGCTATTGTCAATGGGCCATGACGGAGGTTTTATATTTAGGTTATCTACAATTCGTTGACAGTTGTTTGTTTATTGTTGTATAAAATAAAAGGTGTAGTCATTGATTTACTTGTAAATTAACATATTGGTATCTCGCTTTTTTGAGGGAATAGGGAGATAATATACAAAGAGATAGACACTTTATTTAAACGCAACATAATGTTTGACAATTGATATTATGTACTTTGACGTGGTTAATTGTTTCATCATTATAATGTTTTACCACACTGTTTTCATAATACTACTACTACTACTACTATCAGCCATGTGACGCCCACTGCTGGCCATAGGCCTCCCCCAAAGATCGCCACGATGATCGGTCCTGTGCCTCTCTCATCCAGGTTTTCATAACAAGTATAATATTTTATTACTTATTGCTCAAGGTTGCATTTTTCAAGCTTACGCATATAATGTTTGAATAACTATGATTTGTCTAAAATCCGCGCTAGGCATGGTACAAAAGGGTGCCTTGAATTAATTTCAAATATCCTTACATCGTAATTAAACATTTTGTTCCAAAGTTCATCAATGACCGAATCGTCCGTTGGGTCGACTACCCTACATTCGCCGCGGGTCAAAAAACCAATACATTATAGTAATCAGCGGTCTGTTTGTTTGTTTTGGCGACATCTGTCCGCAATCAACCGAAGGACAATGCGATGAGCTTAATTTTAAATTACTGATCAGAAAATAACGTATAAATATTGAAATTTGTGATGACAAGATATTAATATTGATTGTAAATGAATTCAATTTAATTGTATTGATTTACAGAACTTAAATGCAGTTTTTTAAGTCCACGACAACATAAAAGTCGATAAAGATAATTTTTGTGTCCGCAGCTTATTGTGTTAGCACTTAATTTAACCTAAAATACATCTAAACCTTCGAATTATCTATTAAAAGTAATTCCAACATAAAAAGCTTATATAAAAAGACCATAATAAACTAACAAACCATAACTAATTGTTATTTAATAATAGGTCGTTACGTGCTACTCTCGGAGGGGCAACAATAAAAATCGGGCGTTTTTATTGTACGTATACAAGAGCCGGGCTCCTTGTTAGCGCCAAGTGGTCGACGGCCTTTATTAGTCGCTAACTCCCTTCCGAATAATGTTCACGACCCGCGCTCGTGTACTCAATACCATCAGTGACGTCACGTGACGTCATACGTCCATCAGCAAAGTGCAGTAATATACATATTGACATTTATTCAAACACTACATAAAGTTCACACATCAAATGCGCACGCGCTACAAAATAGAATAGTAAGTTTCCACGGTGAAACTACAAACATTTTTATTAATTATTTTGTGTAACAATATGTTTCTGCAGTCTGTAAAAGTCACGTAAATAAAGATAACAGTAGTCGATTTTACTGTACACGTACTAGTAAAGAAATATTATATAATGACGTCCCGTGTGTGGAAACGTAAGAAACGCTTTTTGATCCTTGCATACAAACATCACTACATTATAGTAATTATTATTTTTTGACCGACTTCCCAAAAGAAGGAGGTACTCAAGTCGTCTGTATGTTTTTTTTTTTTTTTTTTATGTGTGTTACGGAATTACTCCGCCGCTAGTGGACCGATTTTGAAAATTCTTTTTTTATCCGAAAGGTAGTGCTTGCAGGTGGGTCCCATTTTTTTGTTTAAGTAACATTTAAGTAATGAATCTACCTTGACTGACACCGACATCAAAGTAAGAATAATTGTACAATATAGACATAACAGCTACAATAAGTGAGATTTAAGGTTTAAGTAATTTTAAGGAATTATTTCGTTACTTTTTAGTGTGTTTTTTTTTTTCGAGAATGTTTTGTTTTTAATGTATTTTGTTTGGAAGTCGGTTTTGTTTTTTTGTTATTTCACTTAAAATGTGGCAACACAATATAAGTTAAAAATTCAGAAATTAAGAAATGTCTGTCCATGTGTTCGTTCAGCGATCGTGAGTGACGGCGCGCTGAACAGCGTTTTGCATATAAATTAAAACTAACTACCGAAGATTCCCTACAGTTAAGAGGCACTGATTGTTGTTTAATTAACTTTTAATTTTTCAAAAGTTTAGCTAGTTAAAAATATAAATAAACCATAGACCTACACGATAAAACAGTTTTGATTTTTTTAAAACGCAGGTTAAAAGGTTAAACAGTTACGTTTATGCAGAGCCGTGTTGGCTTCGTAACCCGGAGCACATAAATAACGGTAGCTGCTTTTAATAATGAGTAATGAGAATCAAAGAACGCAGGATAAGGAGTGACAGGCTAATAGATGAAGCTCCGACTTATGCTCGCCTGGTGCTTTGTGGTTGTAATGGACGCGGCTCATTAAAACGTATGATTGATTTTTGCGGTAAAACCAATACAGTAGTCAATACTGACATTCTACTTACAACGAGCTTGTCATGAATCTTATACAGCTTTTGACAGCTTTTAATCTTAGGTTATGTCAAGTTCGTACATAAGTTGTAATCACATACAAAGAAACTCTGCAGGAATGTTAAGAACTTCCCAGAAGTCCAAGATTATCATTGATTTAAATTGATAAAATTACTCGACTGGTAAGGGTTATCTTAGGAAGTTAGTTAAAAAAGGCTTGAACATTTTTTATAAGTCAGTTTGCTCTATATCAGTAGAAATTTCTCCTAACAGCCATATCTGTAACAAAAAACAAACTCGAGTGTTGCCTACTCCGGCGTACTTCCGAGCGAATTGTTTTTCCAAGTCACGCGATTCATTTAAGCCGACACAAACGAGTTTGTTCCGTTGCCGTAATAACTTTAGGGTTGCTAGTTAATGCATTCAAACTTCTGTTAGTAAATAATTCATATCATGGCAACATTCTTTTAAAGCGTAAAAACATTAGACTCATTTTTTAATGACCTTTATCATGTCACCGGTATCTTTTGAATTAAATTTCGTTTATTACAATTTTGTTGGGTATAATATCGAATTTAGAGTTTCTAGTTGTTTTAATTAGGGGGATCTTTCTAATTAATGTTATACCAGTCGACAGCCCTGACACCAGGCTGTCAGAATTTGACAGGAGGTCTTTAGCGCGGCGCAGCACTCGGCCACCCGCGCGCGCCCCGAGGCAACCACGCTGTACAAACTCATTCCTTCCTGCTAAGGTAAACTAAATTGCCCTTTCATCGGAATAACGGTATCTTGTATGCTCCTGGTAGTCGTGCTAGAAGGAAATTACTTGTTACTTCGTTCAAGAAAGTAGTATAATTGAAAAATAAAGAGGTTCCTGGTGTTTTTACCTATATAAAAATATGTGACTTCGTGTGCGGTGACAATAAGGCGTATAATTTACACATCATAAGCATTCATTATAAAACCTAACCTCAAAGTGTGGCGTCAACTATCAACGCGTAAGAATGCGCGGTAAAAATCGGCTGGATTCCCATATCACAAAAACTTCCAGGAAGAATCGCCGCCGGCCTCACAATGCAGTCCTCGCTTTCACGTCACGTGCAAGATGACTTTATTTTAATATTGCGCGACTCTTTTTATCGCCTATTGTTTTTTTTTCACCCAGGTACGTGTCGCTACGTCGGCGCCTGTTTTCGGTACATTTTTCACTAATGTTTAAGTGACCAGACATTTGAAAATTACAGGATATTCCTTTTTATAGCTAATACAATTTTATTCACAGATTCAACCAGCGTTTAAGACTTCAAAATTAATCAAAACGTGTTAGGGATTAGTCTATAACTAAATAATACAAATAACAAAATAATTGCACGATTATTTTATTTTAAAAAAAGACAACTTTTACATTCATCATCATCATCAGCTCACTATACGTCCCCACCGAGGGGCTGGGAGCCTACCCGAAGTTAGGGGTGACTAGGCTATATTCAACCACGCTGGCCAAGTGCGGGTTGGTTGACTTCACACATATCTTTGAATTTCCTCTCCGATATGTGCAGGTTGCATCACGATGTTTTTCTTCACCGTAAGAACGTCGGGTAAATTATGTACATATGAAATTCGAAAAATCACATTGGTACAGCGGGATTCGAACTCAAGACCTGTTGATAACATGTCAAGTGCTTAAACCCCTGAGCCACCGACGCTTTATGTTACATTTTTACATTATGTTAGTCCAAAATGTACTAAAAACGTGGTCCCACTATTGTGCACTTATAATTCCTGTCGTGCTGCAGAACTGTAGATGGATTGCTGTGAATTCTTTATAATTGATGTCCAGATACACTTCACACCTGATTGTTATCACATGACCTCGTTACATACGTGCCGATGTGTACAACGATACGTGAAATTGCTCGACGATTTAGCTTTGATATAAAAACTCGCGTCTTAGACATTCAAAACTAATACTAATGCAATACAGTGACTATAAAATAATGTGGGAAACAATCAAAAAAGTGTTTTAATTTTTATATACATTTTACAACGAGTATGTGGGAACTATTTTCTTTGTTTTTAAAGTTTTTACTCAACAATTATTAGATATTCTGTAAGCAAGGTTTAACCCTTAAATGCGCACTGTTGTATAAAAAAAAACATACAAACATTTAAAAAAATTTTTTTTTTTGTATGCTAGATATTTTTATTATTTTTCATTTTTTATAACACCGATCTTGCATTAAATATGCTTTTTCCGAAGGGTTAAGGGAAAAATCGTGCATATAAGGGTTAAAGTACCTAAACTAATGTTACCAGGGCAGTAGCGTGGGGAAGAGGAATAAATGCAAGCTAGTTATTGTCATTGTAAATGTGTAAAGTTGTCTATTATGGCGCGGCAGTTGCCAGCACTAAAAAAATCGATGCTGAATTTGCTGCTGAACATCAAAACATTTATAAAACACAAGTTGTCGTATTTACAAAATTATTTTGATTTGTTAAGAAAAATTAAATAAAATTGCTGGAATATCCGTTACAAAAACTGTTAGGTCACTAAGGTGGGCTCCCACAGATGGTTTTTGTTACGACACAACAAAAACGATGCCCAGGAGAGCAGAACGAAAAAGAACTTCCTAAACGAAGACTTCCTATCGCCGTAACTAGCTACATGTGCGAGTCACAACAGGTATTGATTTTGAGGTTTTAGAGATCCCTAGACAAATGTCATTGCTTTAATAGGGTTTCAAACTATTGAAGAGATTTATTGAAGAGATACGTGAATTTTAAATAACGTTTGTTGAGAAAACAGTAGAAATAAAAAAAAATACGGAACCCTTGCAAAGCTAGACCAACTCTATAGTTTCCAAACATGGGTATATTTTTTCAATACCCTCGTCATTAGATAGAATAGCGCTCCGCCCTTCGGTTAGCGCTCCGTTGGCGGCAATTAGGGCTTCACTAGCGCCCCCGGGGCCGCGTCCGGATGCCTCGCATGCCCGCCGCCGCGGTATGCGCCGCGGGTGATTATTTTTGTCTAACTACCCCCCTATTGCCATTGCTGACTAATTTTAAATGATCCCTGATTTATAAGGAATGTGTTTTAGTTTATGGATGTCGTAACTATTAACTGAAGTGGACCAGAATAGCGATCGACATATTTATGCCGAATGTTTACCGTAAAACGTTTAATTTATGATATTCTAATTTAATAAGTAAAGTAACGATATTTGCAAATGTTTTCTGTGTTTTTGTTTAATCAAGGATTAAGTGATTATATAAGTATCTATAGAAAATCCGTTTTAACAATGCTAGAAAGTATGATCTTTGAAGAGAGGGCAAGATATAGCTACCGAAAAACTCATTTGCCTCGAACGTAAAACAGTGGTAATTGCCAGAACTGTTGCAATTCGAGTTTTTTTTTTAACTAAGAGAGTACCTTAATGTATATTTAAATGACTCTGAGTATAGAAAGTAAATTAAGCTTCAGTAAATGCTACTCTACTTCGTCACAGTGACCAGGAGAGCAGTAGTGTATCGGTGATGGTCGTATAGAAGCACAGAGCGCCCCGCGGCGACGGCGCCTAAATTCCACTGCTCCGGACACTTGTACTATCAACCGATTCAAAGGATAACATTGACATTAGCTTATTATGGACATGTTTTCCTTAGTATATTTTAACAATATAAAATTTATAAGATTGTCTGTAATTTTACCTAATGAGATGCGCAATGTTAAATGTTTGGAAACCTTTTTTTTTAAAGCTCCAGACGTCTAGATAACTAAAATACGCGCATTTGAATTTAAGTAATACAGAAAGAAGTACCTTTACCAGACCAACAGAATTTAAAACAAAATCCGGATATTTTATGTAATTGATCCTTTTGATTACAAAATATTTAGACTTTAAAAATCTTGGTATATTCATACTAAACTATACATATCATAAATATTGACTTTCCCTATCGAATTCTTGATCAAACATCGAGCACAATGCAGAAACGACAGGTAGCCTATGCGCCGTACACTACACAAAAACGCACTATACCTCTTGACTCCAATCCAATCATAGAAAAACATATTCTATTACGTTCATGATAAGTTCTAAACTCCAATGGTTTTAATTGTAGTCATACAATTTAACGTAAAAATGATTTTAAAACCTATGTTTTAGTGGGAAGGTTCATAATGCTTTAATAATGAAAGGTAACAAATCATAAGAGACGATGACACGTGTCAAGATTTCCGGGAGCACAATGATGTAATATGTTTATCGTACGACAAGCGGACGTTGACGGACCCCGACCGGCAGTGGAGACGTGGGAGCACAATGGAAACTGATCTATTGTACGATATCGATCTTAACGGAGATAAAACAACTTTCACTGTTTAGTAGAAATCTCTATCTGAAGCGGAAATCTACAATGATAAACCTCGTTATACCTTCAGTTTAACTGGACAATCGGACTGTTCAATTAAATCTAAAGTAGGCAAAATTGGAACTGTAAAAATTACTCACAATCTTAAGTGTTCCTCACTAGTCAGTTTTAACTGACAATTATAAATAAATCATCAAAATGTTTACTGTGAGTTGAACTGTTCATTTAATCTTGTCTACACACGCACAATTAGTCAGTTAGGTTAAAACTGTCCATTACAACTGGGTTTGTAATGTGTTTAACATTTAACTGGAATTACAAATGGTCAGTTAAAACTGAAGGTGTGCATTAGTGAAATCTATTCAACTGGTAAAGTTCCGAAACTATATTTCACAGTTAAAATCTATCAGCATCTGTTGTTTTTTAACCGACTTTCCAAAAGAAGGAGGTACTCAAGTCGTCTGTATGTTTTTTTTTTATGTGTGTTACGCGATAGCTCCGGCCCTGGTGGACCGATTTTGAAAATTTTTATCCGAAAGGTAGTGCTTGCAGGTGGGTCCCATTTTTTTGTTTGATTTTTGGAGTCATCTATAATTCTTTGCAACTACATCAAGCATTGAAAACAAAAGCACGAAAGCTCCAAAGTGATGGAACTGAATTCTACCTTCATCAATTAATGTTACATAAGAGACCGTTTCAATCAACTTATCACATCGTATAGTGTCATTAATTTATGTATGTATTAATTGACAGGTGGCATTGTACAATTAAGATACCAAATGACGAATAAAATATAAATAAACATCAATAGGGGAAGTAGAAAAAAAATACAATGTAGGGAAAATTAAAAAATTATTATCTTCTGAAAGTAACAAAAACACTTTAATTCGTTAAATGATAACTTATTGAATACCTTAGTGCAGATTTTGTTATACTAAATCAACGCTAAAAGACTTCCTTAGTTAACATTTAACAACTCTAAGATAGTGGCGTCACTAGTGTCTATGCAATGTTACTTTGCGAGAATCATGCTAAATAAATGTTAAGATGGATGGATGTTTGTTAGAGTTTGTAGCCTATACGGCTGAACGGATTTCTATGAAATTTTGTATAGATGTAGTCTGAAAGAAGGAAGAACACATAAGCTACCCACTATTGTTATTTTAAAATTCCACGCGGACAGAGCCGCAGGCGAAAACTAGTATGCATAAAAACCATTTTAAGTTAAACTTAATTAACATGTATATAAAATAAAAAATCTACGGATACAAAAGCTGCTTGTTTATTTACCTAGTAAAATTATAAACGGCAAATTGTAATTCAACCAAATTAACTAATTAATTGAAGAACATACATTTATTTATTTATAAAATACTAGCTTTTGCCGGCGACTCCGTCGCCTACGTTACTCACAGATAAATTACCTTTCTACCGGTGAAACTTTTTTAAAATCGGCCCAGTAGTTTTTGAGCCTATTCACTACAATCAAACCAACAAAGCTTTCCTCTTTATAATATTAGTAATATTAGTATAGATGTATTGATTCCTACAATATTAATTAAATGTTATTATTATACGGATATTTGTAATCATAAACTTGATTGAACGAATTTATCATACCAATAATTCAGTCGCTAAGATAATTTCTACACATTTCCAACCTTAAACGTACGCAATAAAGTTCTAAATAAGGTATAACAATAACAGATCCTTGTCCAGGTGTAATCACTGGGTAACGAGCCGAGTAATATTAGAAATGCGATCTCCTTGCCAATGCAATTAACGTTTGCGCATACAAATAAACAAGAATCCAATGAAAACGCATTCAAGATGGACATGACTGTTTTACTTAGATATTGATTTTATTGTTTAAATTAACCACCGATAGTCTGCCAAATATATGTACTGTAACATAACTATTGTTATCTTTCTTCATAATATATACTACCTTACGCCCATGATTTTCGCGTAGAAGTAAAAAAGTAGCCTATGCGTTCTTCCAGACTATGCTCTACATCTATGCCAAATGTCATCGAAATCTGTTTAGCAGTTTTTTTTTAATACAATAAGGTGGCAAACGAGCACGCGGTCACCTAAATCCGCCGAAATGGCGAAGCGACTGCCCATAGACATCCGCAATTGCAGATACGTTGCCTACCCTAGATCGACGGAGGTGGAGACGCACATAAAGAGGACATTTCTCCTTCCTATGCGTCTCCACCGTCAAATCCACTTTTCCATCCAATCCTTTCCTTATAAGAAAAGAGTGAAATGGCAAAGGGACTAAAGTAGGGCCTCCGGCACCACACTCATAAAAGTTTTAGTTTTAACACTAACAAATATACATCCATCTAAACTCTTGAATTAATAATATTAGTGTGAAAGAAACTGTGACATCTACTGATTTCCGGTACTTTTAACTGTTAAATACAATCTCAGAAATTCCAATATTATTATGCACATGAAATCAATTAGGAAAACCAACAGAACCGCGGCCGGGGCCCGGGGAGATATAAAACTAACAAGCGGTCAATTCATCACGCGTATAATGATGTACGCGTCAATAAATCGATATCGATACAATTCTGAACAACCATCTCGCTCACACGCGCCCTCTCCCTCGCACGAACAGCACGACACGGTTAATTAAAACGGGGCATTAGCATAAACAAATAAAATGCCCCATTATGAATTCAATTTACAATCTTTGAAATCGGTTGAATTAGTCGCAGTAAATAATATCTCGGATACTGATGTTGATATTGTGGTCTAATGTACGAGTGGACAGCGTTACAAATAACAATCGTAGCGTAACGTATGAGCTGTAAATATTATTAATATAAAAGCGAAAATTTATACGGATGTATGTTTGTTGTTACTCCGGAATGGCTTAACGGATTTGGTACAGATTTAAAACATAATCTGAAGGAATATAGGCTACTTTTTTTTAAATTCTGCGCGGAGGAAGTCGGGTGTGACAACTAGTTATGATATAAAGATTATTAAATATTTGTATTTGGTAATAGTTACAGTATTTGTGCATAAATTTTGATTTCTAGATATCTTATTAGTTAATCACGTTTACAGTAAGAGAAGAAATGTGCCAAAGGAGGCAATTATAAAAAACATCGCCTCTGCTTATCACTTTAAAATATGTTAAAGGCCAAAAAGAATATATTGTCTTCGTTAACATTACATTTATGTTTTCCTTTAAAACTGTTCTAATAAAAGTTCTACACACTACAAAGACATTAACTTGTTGGCTAACATTAATTTCGCTTCTACGAGCCACTACTCTAAATTAGCTATTACACGATTAATGGGGTATTTAGCAAAATGAAAGGATTAATTTAAATATAAAACATCGATAATTAATTACTTTAAACTTTATTTTCCATATTTTCACAAGTTAACACGGTTTATTTACATAGTTATCAGCCATGTATAATTAATTAGCAGCTGAATTTACAGAAATTAATCATAATTAATGTAACATTACAATAAATACTTGCAGTCAGTTTGTTCATTCCTATGTTATAAGAATATTTTATTTGAACCTGTTAAAATTACATAAGTACCATGTTTAATTTAAAAAAATTTAGTATTTCATAATTAATTAAACCTTAAGATATAAGAATGATCGTTGATAAGTTCCTAACAGTGAATACGTGAGGATGCGCGGGCGCAGTCCCTCCCCCCCCGCGCGGTGCCCGCCGCCTCCCGCGGGCAGCGACACGGGCGCGCCGCGGGGCGCCATTGTCCCGCTGTCCGAAGCTGAGGAGATGCCCCACACAACGACCTCGTAGGCACCCACACCACTATTTATTGTTATCGATATCGACAAACATAACGTCTTAATTAAAACACAAACTTATTTATATTTCATTAATGAAAATTGTATTTTACAAGAAAGTAAACACAAAATTATTGATATAAAAAAATTTAATGATAAAATAAATACGTCTTGTTTGCCTTCTCTTTTGGAATCAAAACAAGATCCATGCGAGTATTAATAATAGATCTACTTAAGGCAAAATCAATCTAAATCCTCATATTCAAGATTTAAAAATCGATATTGCAATGGCTGACTAAGGGCCCGCCCTAGCATGGCGCCTCGCGGGCCCTCGCGCCGCGGGGCCGCATTGTCCGCTCAGCTAAAGTGCCTCATATTCGGTTACCCGCCTATATTACACGCCTATACTCAACATCGATATCCCACGAACAATTCCAAACAAACATCCTTATTCCTGCGAAATAATTTATTCAAATTTCATCCTTATAACATAGCAGATAGAGTTGATTTTCAATGTGTTGTGTATTTAGGATGTGTCATTTGTGTTTGTAACTCGAGGATATATAATTCTCATTTTACTACTTCTTGTACAAACACGATCCTTAATAAATAACCTAACAAAGCTCCAACGTCACACCTTATTTGAAATCACCTTTGTCATACGACTCGTTTTATGCATTATTTATACATTTTAATGGGCATAGAAGAAAAAATATCTTTATTCATAGAGAAATAAAATATAAAATTTATCGTTAGAATTTCATTAATACGCTATAAAACGAATGTTTTCAAAATTAATGTTGGTATTATAAATATTGAACGATTCCTCGCCAGTTAAGATTTGTTTGTAGAAAGTCCGTTGTTTGTACGAACAACACTCGTTCTAATTAATTATTAATATGGATTTCATTTACATAAATACTAGATGCATTAATTTTCAATTTCAACATTAAATGATATACGATGACCAACTGGCTTTTCTTTTAATATGAACGTCAGTTTAAAGTTTTTAAATATTTTGTTGACGGTCCAAATTATATTTATTACATTGAAGATGAATTAAGTTGCAACTTGAACTGTATAAAGAATAAACATTTT
>LD688954.1:276202-287102 GCA_003118335.3 Papilio memnon | reverse complement strand
AAACCTACGGACCGACTGTTATTTCGGTTCTATTGAAGTAGGACTGGTGTCTAAAGAAGGCGTTTATAATTTTCCTACGAAGCAATACCCTAATAGTCTGAAAGTACCCAAGAGAAGTCAAGTCAATAAAATCGAAAGAGTAGAAAAGGCCTAAGAAAAATAAACTATATAAAACATTTTTATAAACATTGTTCATTTTATACTATGTAATGCTGACAAAACATTCTATTTTACAGTTTTATGGACTAAAAAATTAACTATCAATTTGGAGGATTTTTATCAAAGTACTAGATTATCGGTTTTCACTGACCAATCTCAGGCACTGGCGTAGTATCCCACCGCTAGACATGTTCTTCTCAGCCTCCAGTTCGGCGAAGTTGAGAGCACTGGCGAAGATGAGCACGTCGGCCATGCTGACCAGCCTTTGAAGGAACGTCACCGCCACCTCCACTGGCATACCCTGTGTGGGCTCGATCACGTCCAGCTCATTCTAGAAGTAAACATAGAAGATGAATATTTTTTAAAATAATAATTGTAATAGGGACATCAGTGTTTTTACATTAGGCGATGTTGCGGAGGCGAGCAGCGGCAGCAGGCCGCCGCACGCGATGATCAGGTTGTCTGCGAGCTGGCTGATGAGGTGCACCGTGTTCACCACGAAGATCGCGTTCTCGCTGCTGTTCACGAAGTCTATCACCGATTTGGTGGAGTGACTGCGCCACACCTAATACAATACAACTAGTTAAACTGGCAATTTATAATGGATTTATTTTAACGCATTGCATTTCCAATTCAAATTTAATTTTTAAGTTACTTTATACGTATATCGTGTGGTTATAAATGTATTGAGAGACCTGTATATCAGTCTCAAGTGAGAAGAGCACGTCTGAAAGCAGTCGTTGGTGGATGTAGGACCAGCGGAACTCGGGGATGCGGAATGGCGGCCTTGTCGGGCCCGGGGAGAACATCGGCCGTGTGCACTTCGGCCGACTTGATTCTGTAAATATACATATTTCTACGGAGTAAATAAAGGATCAAGTAATAACATTAGAAACATGAAGGTAACAGGTCTACTTTAACCGGCAGATATCAAAATAAGTTAAAATGTAGTTATGAACGCACCGAAATGATTTGAATCGACTTGGGTACTCGTAGACGCGCTTCGCGGCCGTTTTGGTGAAGTGGATGTGTTCGTGCCTTGCGATACGTTTTCCGTCCTGCCGTCCTGTTTCATCTCGCTGTCACCCGGTAAGCTAACTCGTCTCTTGTCTCTCTCGCTCTCTCGACTCCTCTCTTCTTCGTGCTCCTGTTCCTTTTTGTTGGCAAGCGATATATTTTCGCTAATTGTCGAAATTGGTGGAATTTCTGGCGTTTTATTATCTTCTGACTCCTCCGTTTCTACTCTATGGCTGCCATTTTTCGCATTTTCTTCGGCAATTTTACTTGACAATATATCTTGCGACGGTCCGTCACTATCAGGATTAACTATGAAATCTCCATCTAAAGGTAGGACATTACCTTCCTCGGAATGTTCAGAAGTCGAAGTTCTCCTAGGGCTTTCGTTCTCTTTGGTTATCGTCTCTTCTTGGGCTTCACTTTTAGCAACAACTGTTGAAATTAGATCCATAACAAGTTCACTAGCGATCGTTTCTACGGTTTGTTTTTGATCGATCATTTCTTCCATGTCCTGTTCAAAGTCGTCTCGTCCGTTGGGCGTGTTCCCCTCCGAGTGCAGTCCGCCGGATATCGCTCCGGAGTCCGTGTCATCGTCCGCCTTCAGTTTGACAGTCTCGAGCGCGATGGACAGCACATCGTTGACAATGTTTATAGCTATATGTTTAGGATCATCGCCGGTTATCTCCTCAGAAATACTATTTTCAGACTTTTCCTGCGTTCTTCTGGGACTCGTGGCCTCGCTGGGGGTTAAATATAAATCGGAACGATCCGAAAGTTCTGATTCCCTCTCATTTACAATATTAATATCGAGTACTTTCTCAGGGCTCGTAGCTTCGCTCGCCGATAAGCTCGAGGGTATACCTTCACTCTTATCCGTGTTATCATCTTTGGTGAGGCTGTCTCCTACGTCCCTGACCGGAATGTAATCTAGGCTGCCTTGCCGGCTGAGAGGTTTGTCTGTCTTGTCCGAGTCGATTATTCCGATACCGGATTCGGAACTCTCTAGCAGCTTGTTGTCAATAATGGACTGCACCAGTTCACTGTCGGGGGTGGGCAGCTTGTCACCGGGCTGCTCGCCCTCATCCACTGCGTGCTCGGTTTCATTATTAAGACTATCACAACCGTCGTCAGCGCTGGCGTCGGAGCCCGCGCTCTGCTTGAGAGGACTATGCACTTTACACTCGTCACTGTACACTTGTGTAGTCCGCGGCTCTTCGCTCCTGTCACTATCACGGGAATTACGCTTGTTGCAGTTGCAGCCCTCGACCTCCCTGAGGGAGAGGCCCTTGCCTATCTCTGTCTGCGCCGCGTGGTTGAGGACGTTCTGCTTCTTGATGGTGGCGGGCGTGCTGGCGGTGCTGTCGCCGGCGTCGGTGCGCAGACGCGGCGCGGCGGTCTCCGTGTGCCTGTCCCAACCGGAGATGGTCGATATCGGTCGCTGCTGTCGCTCCGCCGGGTCCGTGATGTTGTCCGCGCGCCGCTGCTCGTAGTGCTCGTACATTTGGGCGAATTGAAGCTTGAACTCCTCGTATGAAACCTGAAAATACGAAAACCAATTTCTATCAGATAAATTTCTATCGATTTGGTACAAATAAGTTTTTCAGTAATGAAATAATCGTTACCTTGGAGTGCACAATGGCAAGCGTGTCGACCCAGACGCGCCAGCCGCCGTACTCGTGCTTGATGGCGTGATGCAGCAGCATGCGGAACAGCGAGTACACCATGTCGGAGATCTTCTGCTCCTCCGCGTTCTTGGGGTGGATGTAGGCCATGGCCACCAGCCACTCCTGCCATACCGACATTTGCAGCACGGTGCGCCGGTTCTCGCGGTTGTTGCTGCACAACAGGGTCATATCCGAGAGAAACAGCTTTTTTACTTCCAACAGCTGTTCCGTCTGCTTCGACTGTCGGATCAGTGTCGCTACTACTTTAAGTATCACTGTAATTGAGAAAATAAATTAATATATACTGCAAACGATCTATAGTTGTGAGTGTAGTGCGAATATGTCTCACTGGGGTTTTCCAGTCGGAAATGCGGCTGCGGCTCTGGGTGGCTGGTATATAGAATCTGCTGCGCCACGTGCTCCGTCAGCAGTTCGTACAGCGCGTTGTACACGGGCAGCGACAGCCCCGCGCTCGCCGTGCCCCCTGTGATTCCAGGGACCCCAGCAGTTGTCCCAGCACTGCCCACGGTGCCCCCAGTTCCCGCCGCACCGAGCCGCGTCGCCAGCAACGTGTACAGGTTGTGGGGCGACATCACGTCGTATTTACGCCTGTGTAACACATTAGTTTTGAACAAAATGTAGAGTAACAATGAAACAGGGTACACAAAAGTACAAAAGTAGAATAAAACATACTTGTGTGTGCTTCGACTAAGGAAAAACCCGAGTAGTTTGAGCGCTTGCAATCTAATTAGCTGACTCTCTGAGGCCAGCAGCTTGAATATGGTTCTTACTCCACCCTGTGACATTTTATTGTCATGTTATATTAAGCTGTTAAGTTATTGTTGGGAAGTGTAATATCAACGAGGCACAATTTATACCTTAGCATCGAAAGCAGGCACCATAGAGCTGGGATGGTCTGACATCAAAGATATCAACATCTGTAGGACATCATGAAGATTCTCGTCCTGGAAAAACACAAAAAAAATCTAACCATCGATGTGCGTGCAGTTGAATAAGTTTATTTCCTACTTATTTCAGTGAAAATTCATACGACGCTTACAATGCAATACTGTTGGAAATGTCTTAACAAAATACATAATATATATACAATAGCTCGTGATAATTTGCTGCGATATTCGAATCTAAGGGGGAATTTATTTCTTCGTGTATACCTCGTGCATGGTGGTAAGGTAGTTGAGGATGGCCTGTAGCTCGTCCTCCTTGACGCCGTTGCCAATCATAATCAGCTGCTTCAAGAACAGCAGGATGTACGCGCGGATGGTCAGGATGTCCTTGTGCGCGGGACGAGGACCTTCTGTAATAATAAACAATCACATTGGTCTCTGGGCCGTTCGACTTCGATAGAAATTCAACAAATTTTTACCCCTCGCTTTTACTAATTGAAAAAAATTCAAAAGATCTTGTGATGTTGCAAATGATTTAGTAAATATTCAAATTGTCCGAGAACATCTGGTTGTCAAAAAGTAGTTAAACGTACTCGTATAATCGCTAATTATACTTTAGTTAGCCGATCATCAAAATAAATGTTAGAAGGAAAGCTGCGATATTTCAGAGGCAAATAGAGATGTACTACAGATAAATGATCGTCAAATAAAAGTGATAAAGCCTTAGTAAACGAGCCTGCGAGAGTCGCTCCGACAGCGACAAATTTGTTGCGATTTAGTCCCTCCCTGATGCTACGCCCCCCACGCTATCGTTATAATGTCTTCATATTAGGGCAGATGAATTGTTTCCGGAGCTACGCCGGTCATTTATCAACTCGTCTCTGATTCCTTACCTTGATAACGTCGCTTTATTAACTTAATATAAATATGAAATATTTTCCTTAAATTTTATTTACTCTGCTAAGAAATTAAATAATAAATTACTTTTATTATAGTACCGTTGATACCATAAACAACGTAGGTTAACATTTTTATTAAAGTACTAGCTTTAGCGCGCGACTCCGTTCGTAAGCAGGATATTTGTACTTCCAAAGTACATCTATGTCAAATTACATCGAGATCCGTTCAGCAGTTCAGGCTAAAAACTGTAACTAAAATCCATCCAGCCATCTAAACTTCTAAGATGTTGAAATAAAGTCAACAAGTCTGGTATTTTTAATTCGTTTTTCCTAACAAAATTCTTGTTTTGAAGAGATAACAGAAGATCCCAAGCCAAACTATTGTTGGTTACAGTTTAATAGTACTTACCCAATCCTTTAGGTGTGATACCACTCTTGGTTCTTGGATTTACCACCCAGTAGTAGTATTTCAGCGTGTGTACAGTTTGCAGCACGGTGCTGACTCTCCTCACGCTGCCGTAGATGTGGGCATCTGCCAGGAAATCGGTCGCCAAGTAGCAGTACAACCGGGCCTGCACCGCCGCTGGTGTGTGGATCCACAGCGAGGGGTTGAACAGCACGTGGTCTAGCAACTGCCAAGTCACGAACGAGTGACAGAAAGACTAAGTTAGCATAGACTTTTAACTGTCCGATGGTCGTTAGCATAACGCTCTCTTGCTGATCGATTTCGAATTAAATAAAACTCTGCGTGGATTTTATTGTACAAATAAACCCAGTTTAGTATTACCCTTACATTTGCTAAGTGTTCGATGTGCGAAAATCAACTTAGAAAGCAGTGTAAAATATTTTTTATTTTTCGCATAACTATTCGTTCATTCTTGATTTTTTTATCAAAATTCCAAGTGTATTCTAATGTGGGCATTGCTTTTATGAAAAGCCCCAAGTGCAAAGCAGTGATTTTATAAACTGACGAAACTAATTGCTTTTATGCTTGTTCTTTATAGAAGCAAACCCTGTTTGAGGACTTCGAATTCTATGCTGTAGGAACTAATATCGAAAATTAATCAATAAAGCTTATTCTGCAAGGGTTATTAAAATAATAAACTAGTAATGATTGCCCAAAAAGTCCATAATAAAAATTTAAGGATGTGTAAAAGGTTGTGAGGTTTTGTGTATTTTCTTGTGCGAGTTGTTTTTGTGTAAATTGGGCGGTAGGGGAGGGTATAAAAGCAAGAGGAGCATGCGCTAACAACCATCGAGGGGAAAAATAAAAACTTGCAGCTTTTGGGAATTGTGCGTAGATTTTTCATTCACGGCTGAAACTTTTCACGATGTCATCTAAAAAAACTTTAATTAAAAATGTAAGAATGCATTTTTATGCAAAGGTATAAATGCGGGAATCCCCTAACCACTTAACATCTATAAAAATCATTTTGCTCTGTTTTTTAAAAGTGGTTTGTCAGTGTAAATTCTCTGTTAAAAGTGCTTAATGTGAATTAGCAATTTTGTATTGTATTAAATAAGTTTTAACTAAACAAATTAGGATAAATAATTACGAAAATACACCAATTGTTTGTAAATTAATACACAAACGTGATTGTAACATAAAATGTTGGTAGCCACCCAAAGCAGTGCCCATATTTTATTTGCTTCTAGATGTTTACTGAGCCACTACTTACCTGGACATTTGTAATTATCTAAAATATAAGCTCTTAAAAGAACAGAATATATGATCAGGCTTATCAAAAATATTCGTGAAAACGTTTTCGTAACGTAATCGACTTTTTTTCATTAGATCTGTGCTAACGGGAATAAATTACACCAACAAATCTTATACAAATTTTCTCGACGAAGTAACGAATTTTCGCACCTGCAAGTATTCATAATAGACTCTCTGGTAATTTGAAAAAAGCAACGACTGATGTCGACTCAATACACATAACTTCACTATATTATAAGGTCTTAGTATTTATTTAGATGAGTAGAAGTATGTTTGTATACGAAATATCGCTACTGCATGAAAGGCACCCTCTCTGTATCTCTTTTTCTCTCTCTCTGTCTCTTTTGATTTACTAATAAGAAGCAAAAAAGATAGGAAATAGAATATCGCTCACCTGTTTGAGTAGTAAATCAGAGTTAGGCGAACAGCATGTAACCAGGTGTTTAGTGAGGTGCAGGAAGGAGGCCAGCGTGTCTGCAGTGAGGTGGTCGCGGGCGCAGCGCTGCAGCATATGAGATACGACGAGGAAACCCCGGCATTGCAGCATGTGTTGCTGCACTGTACTGCAAGACTCCACCAGCGAGCACACGAAACCAAGCAACTTCGAACTGGAACCAATAATCAGGAGATTGTGCACATGTACACACCAGGGTAACTGAAAACGGCTTTAGTTTTGTACCTTTTATCTCAAAACTAAACCTTTTGAAAAAAATATCTTCCAAAATAATATGCTGCAACATTGCTATTAATTTAAATCAGGCGTTAAATGCAAGTTAGTCAAGATGTCCTTTAATTGCTTTAGCCTACATAATATTGCATAGAAAGTACATAAATCTGGATTGTAGACATAAACGGCTAATGGAGGGATTATATCAAAACCCGTAAGATATTCAGCAAATATATTATCTCCTCTCTGTAACCCTTCCAGTGATAACTGAAGCTCCATTAGGCAAATGTTACGTGCACGGTAACTATTACAGATTAAACATTAACTTAATCAGTTAATATTGCACAATCTTTAACAATAATTTACAAATTATATCCAAGTTTGATGTTTTAAATAGAGAAATTCGAGCTTTATTAAAGGAAAAAGGCGCACAAAAAGAATAACAAATCACATAATTATACCGAGCTATGTTTCTTTTTGTTGCGACAAAAAATGTTTTTCCGCGGCTACAAATTGAATTGTAAACGAAGAAAAAAAGTTAAAATACACGAGGCCCTTAGCGAATAAATTATTGTCGCGCACATAAAACGCTGTTCATAAATCCGAACAAGGGGCAAGACCAGGCAATTAGGAGTTGTCAGGAGTTAGTTCTAGCTATTACCCGCCCGCTTCGAGATGGCTGGCAACTTCCAGGGGCGATTAGCGAACGACAACTAAAGTGCATTTAGACGGTTTACGTTAAGCTACTCGGAATATTAATGAATTGTTCCCATATTAGAAAGTTTATGCTAAACTTTATAAAGTTGTGTTTTAGTTCAGAAACTCTAATAGTTTTATGAATATTAGCTTCTGATTGAATAGGTACACAATAGTACGCCAAAATCAGGCAGTTTTACGATACCTTGGTAAGTATTGTTGTTAGTGGAAAGAGGGGTCTAACTTACCATAGCATGGGATCTCTCTTAGGCTCATTAGGAGGTGCGTCGTGCGGCAGGTCGAGCTGTGCGAACAGTGGGAACAGGACTTGCACGCCGCCGATAGAATTGAGCGCGCTGTGTATGGAGTGTGTTACCACTGCCTTCACCTCCTACAGACAATGGTAAACAGTAGCAAGAGTAACTATTGCTAACTTAGGTACGATTACTTACGACTCTGTGTGTTGTTTGGAGCTGATTTAATAATTGTTTTTGGCGCAATTATACAAACAAAGGATGTTAGCATTTTCATCAAGGATCATTATGCCTTGGGGTCATATTTCTATAGACTTCTAACCCGAAATGTTTAGCATGATTGTTGGGTGTTTAGAAATCTCCTTGTAAGTTCTGATCTCCTGGTATATACCTGTAGCATGAGTGCGTGTGGCGTGTGTACGAAGTATGAGACGTTGCCTTTAGGTGCTGATTGCAGACAAAGTTGGCCATCCGTCGCCACAGGGTTGTACATAAACACGATGGCTGAGGACAGCTTGCCGTCGTACAGCACCTGCACATAAACCAACACTCACAAATCTCATAGAATACGAAGAGAAAATCTTTGAAAATATGTGAGCAACTGTGGGAAATTCTGTTTAAGTTTTCAAGGTTAAAATCAAATTCATTCAGGGCATCATGTTATTAATTATTGTAATAATAATAATTTGAAATTAATAAACTTTAACAATTAAAATAATAGTAAAATTATTAAACAAAACATTAAAACAGCCAAACAAGTTAAACATGCACTAACAACAGATAAACAATCAAATCACCAAATTGCAGGAAAGCGGTTTAAATTACGAATATCATATTGTTAAGACAACGATCGAAAATGAAGCAAAACTGATGTGAAAACTACACAAACAAAACAACCGTGTTAGTATTCCAATGTTAAAGATAACAAATATCAAAAGAAAAATATAAACAAACTCCTTATCAGGGGTTTAGTACGTTTTCCGAGAAATTACATAAGAGGGCGCTGCACAAATGCCCGACCCTTTTTAGTGTCTTATAGCCTACGAAAGTGTTTTTTCCTAATAACTCTTATATTCTTGTCAGTATAAAGGAAGAAATGATATTCGCTACATTATCTTGGTCTCAATGGTTAAAAAAACTACATAAAGTTCTAATTTGTTGAAAAATTGTTGTATTTAACCGTATAATTTCATCAAAATGAGTAGAAACAACGCCGGCATGAAATAGCATTTAGTATTTCGTTGATTTTTCATATTGTGCTTTTATAACAATTTCATGAAATATCAAGTAAAAACATAGACAAAACAAGATGAGAAGATAAAGTGGTGTAAGCGGTGAGCCATTAGCTGAGATAACACGCGAGACGTGCAGGGTTGGCACTCCGCTTCAACTCAACACTTATATTAATGATCCTTTTCTCCTTTCATTAAATCTTTTTTTGTTTGTTTTTAAACAAACGAAATACCGTAATAACTTTTGCTTGCTAACAATTAACTTCTGTAAGTAATTTAAATATCAAATAAGGATTAGTCAAATAATAAAGAAGTGATTAAGACATTTTATTCCGTAAGTATATTTTAAAGAAATCTACTCGTATTAAAGAAAATATACTAAAGTGTAAGAATCATTTTATTTTATAAAATTAAACAATTCACGTCTCCAGGATATGTTCTTTTTTAACATACTAAGATTAAATAATATTATATTGTAGTGACAGCCCTGCGTAAGACATGAATCCTTTCGACAGTAGCTTTTAGGGTTAATGTAATTGTTGCGGTCGGTGTCTTCTTACCCGCCTCGCTACGGATAAGTCCCGATATCCGATCCAACGTTATACCACATTACAAAACAAAGAGTTTACATTATGCTACAAACAAAACACCACGTCAAAACTAAGCAGTACTTTTTTAAATTTCAAATTTCTCTTAAACTATTAAAGCTAGAGTTATAAAGTAAAAAACTCTAAATAGAATACGAAATAGGCTATTCAACGTTTTTTATTCGTTACTCTATTTTAAATACTTTAGGAGATAATGGCATTTTAAAAGTGTATCACAAAATGTTGACGTCATAACAGAGTAAATACGAGTAGAGATCTATTGATTATTTCCTAAAATTGTTGTCTCTATTTTATTCAAAGTTAGTGAGAAGGATGGCAACAAGATGACACATCAATAAAACATTTCAAATTACTTGAAGACAAACGATGTGCAGCAAGCGCTGTAATGTGGCGGAAAGCTTTCGCGTCTATTTGTTGCTGAGTGCTGTAGCGCTGTTTGCTATAATGCATGCTGCGAGTGGCTAATGCGCCTCACACTTAGTGTTTTAATGTTTTACACTTACTTTGATTTTTTATAACAATCTGTATTGTTTATTTTTAACTATTCCAACGACTTTCAAGCTTAGTGCCAATACGCCTTTTATTATGAAATAGCAATTCCATAAGTCATGGCATGCACTAAGCGCCTGCCACTTTACGAACAGCAACAGCTTAACTTAAGCTCAACGATTTAGGATTAAGTTTATATTAAATTCGGTTTATATACTACTATTTGTTAACTGGCTCATTTTACGTGTGTTTTATTTTTCAAGTTACTTCTTCACAGTAATATTTACACTTGTAAACTTTTTTATAATAGTTCAAACATTTTTTAATCATTTAAACATTTTAAGCAATACATAACAACATTCTGAACACAACACATCAAGTTGTATTAAGTTGTCATAATAAGTAAGAGCATTCTCCAAGTATGATGAAGCGAACACAAATCTCAAGCGACGACAACGAACACGGCGAAAATAGACACAACACGGACTTGGAGGAAATAATTAAAAATACAAAAACGTTTAATTTAAAATGCTCTTCCATTTTAGATACAATACTTTAACTTTTTACTCGCATTAATTTTAAAGAAAATG
>LD688954.1:210287-238379 GCA_003118335.3 Papilio memnon | reverse complement strand
CTTCTGGAGGTATGATACAGTGCTACAGATAGTAAAAAGTAAGACATTCTTTAACCATCTGCCAAATTTTGACGAAAATAGGAAATTTTGAAAATGCAAAAACTAAAAAGCCTGTTATTACAGTTTAACATAACAGAGTTTTTGATTTGCATATTAATTTCAATTTCATAATTTATTATAAACAAACATATGTACCTTAAGAAAAAATAACAATATTGAAGTTAAAACGTCGCCAGGCCGTGACCCGCCGCGGGCGAGCACTGACCGACTGTATCTTACATAAGCTCTCACACACATATGTTTATTTAGCTAGCATCAAAATAGACATCTAAATTTTAGTTTTCCTCAAGTTTTACAACATTGTATCATTCCAATTAGTGTACAAAACAAACATTTTAGATGACAGAATATTGGATTGGAGTTTGTTGATCTGGAAAAAGTTTTAGTAAAAATATTTCGATCGACACTAAAGCAGATCAGTCATTAAAGATGAGATCCTAACAATAAGGCCAAACTCTAAGTTATTCAGCACAGTAAACTGTAGAATAAGTAACAGCAACTGTTGTAATAAAAACGGTACTAACAAGATAAAATTGGGTATTAGAAGGTGAAATTAAACGAACGATCCGCACGTCGAGTAAATTCTTTACGCGTGTATTTTCAGTTGTGCGGGAGTCTAATAAAATTACCATTTTACGGGCGTTTCCGCGCCATTTCTACGCTACTCTCGTTCAAAGCTCTGTATGTGATTTACAAATGTACTCGCTGCCCACACGTTTTACGAAATAAACTAAAGGCCCGCAATTTGATTTGGTTTACTGTTATAAAAACATACGACGAAAACTCGTGTAATATTTTCGACGTAAATTAGTCTCGGAAAAACAATTTCTTGAAGCCGACCTACTTGCGTACATTTACATTGTGTAAGTGCTTGCGAAATAAAAAGTCTTTTTAGAGAAAATAAGTAACAAATATAAATTCAAAAGATTCTTATATAACTATATTTCAGATTTCTACACAAATATTAAGTTCCTACACTACATTTTTAATGAAATTATTACATCCGATTTTCATTTTCATTTTAAATATTAAAATAAAATGTTTGATCTAAAATACAAATGCTTAAAAACTTATTTCGCAATTTACATTTTGCTAAGATGAAATGTACATTTCTAGCCGTAGTTTTCTCATTGAATCTGAATTTAAAATATGTTTACAAGGAGATTGAATAAAAACATAAAGCCTTCACGGTAAAAGCAATACCTTGCTCGATTATTTTCACTGAAGAACAAAATACATCAGCTGATGTGCAATAAAAATTGTCGAATTTACGAAATTACGAATGATTTTTCACTGAACGATTCACTAACTCAGCATCATTCACCATTCAATGAATGACTTAAAATTACCTTTGTCTTCCTTTGAGGAAGTCCCTTTTAGCCAATTGCAATTAAACGAGTAGATGAATGGGGTAGAATACTGAAAGATTTTCATATCCTACTAACTATGCAATCCTGGTAGATGGATTAGCGAAGAGATCATATTGACAATTAATTATTCTATTAATTAAATTAATTAATTCTTTAAAAACAAAAAACATAATTTAAAAGTAACTAAAGAAGTTTCTAAGTAACATTAAAAAGTTGCGCTAAGGCGCTGTAATTAAAAACTTTCCGGATTCTATCCATTATACCAGGTTCATTGGATGTTTGTTACAAAAGTTGTTACAAAGTGTGTCAGTGTTACACGGCCCAGACGTATCGTCTCCCTTGTATACACGCATTCATATGGAATCTATACATTTGAATTTTATTTAAGTTTAGCTGTTGCTCGTGACTTCGCCCGCGTGATTTTAAATATAGTCTATGTTACTCACAGATATCGTAGCTTTTTATTGGTGTAAGAATTTTTAAAATCGGCCCAGTAGTGTTTTAGTTATTTAAATACATACAAAAATACAAATCTTTCCTCATTATATATTAGTATAGACAAGATTTTAGTGTGATTTATACTGCAATTCAATGACTTGATAAAAATACTTTACCATTAAGTTATATTGTAATTTAACAGACAAAAGTATATCATTTTTATATAATTATGCGATATAATTAAAACTTCTTCGAGGTACCTCTGTTAGCATTATTTGTTTCGCGAGAAGATTTACAAAGTTCCCCGGGGAACTAAGGTGCGAGTAATGTCGCAGAGACGACACTACAGTTGTTGTGGCAAAAGTTTAACCATTATATTTATCAGATCAAAAGCGTGCTGTATTTTGTCATATTTTTTAATTTATGTAGTTGATGTAATCATTTATTTATACCTTTTTCCAATCGTGTATCAATAGCCTTAGCCAACACGTCCGTTACGAGCCGGTTATTTATAGGCGGAGCTTTGCGAACTGCAAACTCAATGAACACGACCGCTTTGTAAATTCTGCTGCCCTGGTAACATAAATACGTCCAAATATCTACATGGTTATCCAAATATTTCATTGTTATCATAATAATAAAAAAAAACGTATGATAACGCAGGGAACCAATGACTACAAGTTATATTATTTGAAGACAGCAGTAGCTTAAGTTGCCTGAGAACTTAAGTTGACGTCAAGGTGACACAAAGTACATTCTCTAACTGACCCGAGCAGACTGTTGAATACAATTTCAAATATCCAGTTTTTCTTTAATCCTTTTTAAAAAACCGAATTGCTATGACTACCTTGATATTTGCAGTATTAAAACACAATTGTACATTGTACTGAGTCACAAAATAAAGAATTTTCTCATCTTTAAATTCTTGCAATGTTTCCATTAAGTGGATTGAACCGGTTTCAGTAGAGATATAATTAGAAAAGTTTTCGTCTAAGGAGCTCTGTGGTCTTTTTACATCGCAATTTGTACCCGAGCGCTGAGTGGATTTTAAAACAATGTACACGACAATATTCTACTAAGTGACAAAGGAACAAAAGAACCAAAAAGAGACTGATTAAGTAGAACGTTATTAAGATTATGTTTTTACATTATACATTTTACAAAATAACTAATTTCTACATAACGTTTATCGCACAAACAAGCAATACCTGGAATAAACGGATCTTTAGCAGTTTAACTAAAACTCCCATGAAATTAACAGCTAAATTAATTCAGCTATAGTTACGTGGAAAACTAAAACATTGTTCGTTGTTTAGTTAGCTAATTCCTCGAACAAGAGGAGAGGATAATTTACCTATGAAACGATATCCTCTGAACATTGTTATTCGGAACACCACTGCGTGTTTTCGGTATTAAGAGCGGGCGTACACCTTTGACTAAACTATCGCACAACTGTTGTTCGATTGTCGATTGTTTCGTAGCCCATTCAACTGTCTAGTTGCACTAAAATCGAGTAGTGTACTTCCATATAAGCTCATAGGAATCAAAGCGAGACTAAACAGTTGTGCGATAGTTTAGTTAAAGGTGTGCACGCGCCCTAAGAGCACCTAAAACCAACGACGTGTAGATATAAATCCTTAACCTCTACCTAGCCTTCTGGGTTGCGGGCGTTATGGCGTTGTTTCACGATTAACATATCCATGAATAATATTAACCACATTATGTCCAAGTTCAGTTCAATGAACTTGTGACGTGTGACGTAATATTCTAAGTGGGAATCTAACAAATTAAAGTAGTCGATACTTAGTGGATTGTGTCGGAGGCTGCGGGGAGTAGGTACATTGTTCGCCGCGCGGTGGCGCCAGTGCGTCGCGACGATGTGGCGTCTTGTGACGTCACGGCTACCTTCCCTCCTGTAAGATTCAGATTAGCGAAAACACGGATTACTAAAAGTTGTTCGAATCACTACTAAGTATTATTCTTAGTATAGAAGCTGAAAGATAGCTAGAAGTCTGTAAATTACCTTTGTATTATAACAAAATTATATGAATTCCTTAAGATTGTTAGAGATCTATTCAAAAGATGAATTCAAGAAAATTAATCAGCTTTGAATCCTTTTCAATAGAGCTTTGAAGCTGTGAACAAGCTTTAATCGCAACGAGTGTCATTTGATAAATTTTATAACCAGTTTTAAAGCATTCAATTAGTTTTGGTTTAATAACAATTAAACTATAATTAGACAACATTTACATCCTGTAAAATAAGTAAGAAATTACTCATAATTTTCAATAATTCTTGTTTAAGACGTTTCTCCCCTTCTGTGAATGAATTTACATAATAAGCAGTTAGGTACCAGGAGATCAGAGCTGGGGAGGGGGTGACGATATCAAACTCGGTCGTGTCAAATTAAATTAACATAGGGAGCGCAACACGAGACAGCAGCGCCGCGCCGGGCGCCGGCAAACACCGACATTACTCATGCCACCTGTCTTGTGTTAACCACCAGCGATGCAGACTTAGTCACTTAGTTAACGAAGTTTTTAATTTATTAATTAATTTTGAAATCTTAAAATTTATTTTCTCTTTGTAGTTGTTACGAAAGCACTATTTCTAAATTTCATTCCAATATTTTCATCCGCTTAGAGACTTTGCAGGGATCGTTTCGTTGGAAACCTTCCAGAAAATAAGCCACGCGACCTGGTTTCCTTAATCCTACAAAGCTAATACTTTCAAACTTTGGTTCAAATGTAAATAACATTTGAGAACACTTTAGTTAACATTTTCCTGATATAACTGACGAAACTGGTAACTCTTAGCTAAATTCGTAATTTCCTTGGTTGTGACAGAACGCATAATATTAATGTTGTGAATAAAAATTGAAAAACTCGACTGCGCAGGGAAGACCTTTGCCAGTAAATTACATTACATCAAAGGACTCTTTGATCCCGCTAGAGGGCGTTAAACTATATTTTTCCTTCCGCACAATTGTTTTGGGTAACAATGTTTGTGCAGATCCCCTCACTTCCCCAAAGTGTGCGAACGTCATTTTATTTACATATAAATAGGTGTGTAAACTACCTGTTCCTGGGGGAAGACGTCACGTTGCGTAGAAATCGCGTATTAAGTTTCGGGTCGCAGTTTTACGCTGATCTTGAGTATAAACGTGGACTTTTTGTTGTTCCATTGTACAGGAAGAGAATTCATCTATCCCATGGAATACCCTATAGAATAAGCTATAATGATAAAGTAATGGATTTTTAAAAAGCTACATTATTATTTTTAGTAACATAGGCTATATTCATTACTTTATAAATATAAAAAAAGTAGTATATGTATTCTTCCAGACTATCCTCTACGTCTATGCCAAATTTCATCGAGATCCGTTTAGCCGTTCAGGCTACAAACTCTAACAAACATCCATCTAAACTTTTTGCATTAATGATATTAGTAAGAAGTAAGAAGTAAGATTAATACAGATGTTATTGAGTTCATTTTAAAACAATATACAAATAATTTACTTGTTTTTATTTTAACTTTAGTCGGATAATTGGATGGATGTGCTCGTTTGATTGGAGCGTCATACGCTTCTTGAATCCAATTAAATTTATTTCAATTCCATATAATAAATCTTTTAATTAAGGTTAGAAACCATATAAAAATAATTGAATATTTGTATGAATGAGAATTCGAGGCGTTCAACGCGATTTGTTTTCGTGGAATTATTTAAGGAATCCCTAACGCGTTGAATCAATTAAAAGTTGTACGGACTCGTTAAGATTAGAGGGAAGGCGCAAACTTTACTAAGTTGCCGCTCGGTTACGTGTTAAATCTTACAAGAATTAAGTCATTAAGAAAACTTCTTATATCCTTCCATGTTCGGAAAGCTGACGGATTATTTTATTTATAATCTGAAAAAAATAACAATTTAAATATTAAAACCTTTAGTAGTCAATAAGTCACTCAGAGGTCGTGATAAACAGTTTCAGCATCTAACAATAACAACTAAAGTTACTAGTACCACAAACGTTCTGTTTAGTATTTATAATTTCATGTCGACTTTAAGCTATGTAAGATTAACTTGGTAATCTTGATTAAGCTCTTTGTACGAAACAAACTAATACATGTTTCAAATGACATCATTAAATTTTCGAAGCGTAGATGGCGCTGTGGAGACGACGTTCATATTTTCTTGAAATTAATTTCAATACCGTCGACTCCGGCGAGTGCGTGGCAAAAGGCGGCTCATTTGAATTGACGACGTGTTCTCGAGCGAAATTTAATAAAAATATCGAGGTTAGACTTTATTGAGAGAGGCATCGGATAAAATTAAAGTAATAACGTATTTCACGCAACCTTTTCGCGATGGGCACATATTCAAGTCATAATTGATATACCTTCTTCCGACGCTGGCTGGAGAGAGGCAATTTATTTCTTAATTTATTTGCCATTCTTGTCGATTCAGCGGCGAAGCTGGCAGAGTTTCAAGAAACAATTCATAGGACGGAGGATTAGATAATAAACGAACAAAAAGACGACCTGTACCATTTAAAAACACTAAAATTATCTAGAATTTCAGCATCAAATACTTCCACAACTATTATTACGATATCGGACAATTACACTAACTATAATTTAAATAAAATACACGTTTCTCTATCAAACAGCTCACA
Organism: Papilio memnon; assembly: GCA_003118335.3. Taxonomy (NCBI): domain Eukaryota; kingdom Metazoa; phylum Arthropoda; class Insecta; order Lepidoptera; family Papilionidae; genus Papilio; species Papilio memnon. Next base: position 231,841 of record LD688954.1, on the reverse strand, counting down.
ATAGGGTTTCGGTTTTGCAAATCCACTAAAACGGTTTTGATCCTTTTATATTTGTTCGCAACATTTTAGATAATCTTGGCGTGGGATCGTATTGTCTGCGAGTGTACCGTTAGCCGCTACCGCTCGCCGCAACCTGTCTCCGATTCTAAAACGGCGTATTTAAATGAGTTTCGGGCGAATGAATGCCCAAACCGCGGCCGACAACAAAAAGGATTACGCGTTAAGTGTTTTGAAAGTATTCATGGAATCTATTTAACGCCAGAGTTAAATTAACTGGAGCTTTCGGTAATTAATAAGTTGAATATTACAATACTTATCTAACTACACTTATAAATTTTATAGATATTTTTATAGCTCTTATCAAAATTGAGACTGCATATTTTTGTTAGCAACACTGTATATTAAATTCATTTCTATGAAACATTAAAAGTTTGTAAAAAGATTGGAAATCCATTAGCTTCAATTTTTACGCAATTATCTTTCTACCGTAGTAATGTAATTTTATAGCGCCCGGACTGTCTATTTAGACAGGACACTGAAAGGACTCTGCGCTTGGTGCTGCTCTATTAGCACTAAATTAATTGTACGATGATACTATACTTCATAAATTGGATTTAAACTTTGAGTCCAATACTTCAAATCTATACTAATATAATAAAGCGTAAACACACACTTCTTTGTTGCCTAAGTTGTCAGCAATTACAGCATATTTTTGAATAATCCTTTTTTTTAATAAAAAGCCCTACACTTACGTCACGCTTTAGGCTTTATATTTTCACGCCATGAAACTTAGGGGGTAAATATTTTGGATAAAAACCTAATGTGGGAAAAAGACCATAATTTGCTGCCAACATCAAGAAAGCAAGATTTCCATGGTTTGTCATCATGTCATGTTATTTTGACATTTGCAATTGATAATTCGATATATGTAGGTAAACAATGAAATAAAGTTTTTATAATTTCACGCGGATGAAGCCGCATGGGAACAGCTAGTGTCAATATAAAGCTGTTTATGTAACTGAGGCAAAAAAGAATAAAAGAGACTAAAACTAATTTGTAAATAGATAACTATTTTCACCAACCACTTAAACAGTCCCTTAAACAGTATTTCGATGGCCGCTAGTAACTAAGTCGTTTCACTTATATTTAAGAGTCACTTAAGATCATAATTTCGTTCTAGATTTAGGAAATCTTTAACCACAGAAGAATACAAATATATTTAAAGAGCCAGAAATTACTACTGTTAAAATTAACTGTTGACATTCGAATTTGGAAATTCCAAAAAAAACAAGCACTACCTTTCGGACAAAAAAAGAATTTTTAAAATCGGTCCACCAGAGCCGGAGCTATCGCGTAACACACATAAAAAAATAAAAAAAAATAATATACAGACGACTTGAATACCTCCTTCTTTTGGGAAGTCGGTCAAAAACAGAAGATAATCGTTGAAATATAATTTCCTAAATAAATCTCACAAAGTGAACAATGTCATTAATAAAGCAAACGTACTTGATCCTTGGGTCGGAATAAATTCCTAATCGACTTGTATTCCGAAATCGTACGAAATCGGAAACATATCTCATCTCAGCTATGCTCGCCTGGTCTCCAATCATTCTCTTTGAAGGGAACGAGATTAACTTCTCAATGCTTTAAGTCGATTGACTCCTTATCAATAAATCTTTATCTTCAATTTTCTTTGATAAAAAATCTAATACATTTTTTTAATATAATTGCAATTGTTGGCGTGTTTAATAAAGACAACTATAGAAATAGAATTAGAGTATTAACAGATCTGTATCTCTTCCCTATTCGTTAGTAAAGGATGGGAAGGGAAAGTAGATTTGGCTTAGATTAAGTAATTTTTGTGCTTTCAAATGTTGCACGTTTTGATATATGAAATAGTTGATTCAGGTGTAGCGACTAGTAACACAAAACGTAATAACATAGTGTAAAGTTTTAAGTGGCAACACGAAGCTCGGGGTTAAAGCTCGAATAAAGCTTTCCGTGAGAACTTGCGCTTTACATACAACTGAGTTTGGCTTTTGACGTGATGCAGTCAAATGAATTAATTAGTGTATTATTTTATATACATTTTTAGAAATTTCCTCTGCTTTTTCAAAAACATCAAGAATCCATATAAAAAGTATTACATTTTGCGACATAAGTATTGTTACATTTGAACCATTTTTAAATTAACAGTTAAAATGCAATCTATAACTACAGCTTACAAACTTTGATCTCCTTAATTAACTTAAGAACGTCGCGACTAACTTCTTGTTTCTCAGCAGGAATTTAAAAGTTACGTAACTTGCTCTAACTTTAAACTTATAACATTCGCTACGTGGATTTTAAACAGAGTAGCGAAAACTTGCGTATACGAGATACATTAGCTTTACTAGATCACATGAAATGTAAACCTAGTAATAAAAGCATATAACAATATAGAAGGACAGCAGTCCTTCTCATTCTCTACGACAAAAAGAGAGAGAGAGCAATAATGCACAATTAACAGAGAAAACTTACGTTAAGCAAAACTATATGTTGAATTATCTCATTAGTGATATTTATTGTATATAGTATGTATTTATTTCATTACTTGACTTCGTGGAAAGATTACCAACATTGTATTAATCCGATTTCCGAGAAGGAAAACCGAGGAAACGTCGGTATTGGGTTTTTGATAGATCTCTCTTCGAATACATTCCGACAACAAAATCAATACGCGGTATAATTTTAACGACCAAATGTAATACAAGATTTTCAGCTTAAAAGGTACAGACACACCGAAAAAAATATTTTTAACCAAAAATTTAACGGCAGTAGAAATCCACGCTTATAAATGTAAGGTACAGTCGAGTAACGCCGCGGTAATCCATTAACAGAAAAATTGCCAACATACAACGAGACAAACTCCGCTTCTTCTTTAATAATAATAATAAAAATTATCCATGTACTGACAGATATTTTGGCCAGACACATTTAAAAGCTGCATTCTATTAGTCATTATTCCGTCGTTTCAATTAGTACTAAATGTTTAAAAATGAAGCTTTTAAGCACCACCGCTATCCCCGATTGTATAATACAATAACAGAGTCTGTTTTCATCAAATAACAACATCACGTAATTTCATATATTTCTTTCTCATATGATATTGCGTGACGCAGTGGGTCGGCACAAATCGAGCGGCACGTGTCGTCTAAGAGTGGGCGCCTTTGTCTAAACTATCGCACAAGATTGTAGATTGGTTCACCAATTCAACTGTTTGCACAACTAAAAATCGAGTAGTGTGCGCACCTCCATATAAGCTCATAGGAATGAAAGCGAGACTAAACAGGCGTGTAAACGCGACGATCACGACTTGTGTGTTATTGTCACTTATGTTAACAAAAAGTCTTATTTTATTACTGTATATCAGCTTATCGTTCTGATGGGATTCTACTATGTTCTTGTTTAACTGAATCTAAACCTACATTATATTTTGTAGGTTAGATTCATAATTTCGATCCGCCTTAACTTCCTTGGTTGCAAAGGACGTCTTACGTCTATCTTTTCTGTCATATCTTTACCTTTATCGTTGTTAAAATACAGCCTATTATTCAACGATAACGTAGCTTTTTAATTGTGAAAGAATTTTTGAAATCGGTCTAGTTGTTTTTGAGTTATTTCAATACATGCAAAAATAAAAAATACAAATCTTTACAATTTATACAATTTGAAACACGTCTAATCAGATTAAAAATGTTTCCACTTCAAGTTGATTAAGTATAGAATTTATAAAATCAATAATCAATAAACGTTCACAAATAGTTTCATTAACTTGATATACAAATATTGTGTGAAGTAGCGCGATTTCCCTGAAAACCATCCCAGTTTTAGTGTAAGGACGTTCGCCGCATAATTTATTAGATCCTAAATAAACATGCTCTTATTATTCTGAACGTATGTAAAATAGTATTGCTAACTTTATTATTGGAATTATTAATTGTGTTCGGAAATCAGAAGCACAAAAATCACCTGTATGTCGCTTCGGAAAAATTAAAATAAAATTACTGGCTTATGCACGGTTTACACTTGGCAAGTACAGTTGGATAAATTAAATAAAAGTAAGATAAATTTGGAGAACTGACCGCCAACCTTCGCTAGTCGGAGAGGCACTTTAAGAAGAAGAAGAAGAAGTACAGTTGGCCAGTAGTGCTCAATAACTGGACTATCAACCTGGCACAATGTGAATGCTAACTGGTAAAGCAACAGTCCAACTGTGCTGGCCAATTACATTTAATTTATTACAATTCCTTGCATCTTTTCTCTTCTTTTTGCCTCTGCTGTCCCTTTCTATTGCTTTCTTTCTCTCATTCTAAGAGCGGGCGTACACCTTTGACTAAAGTATCGCACAACTGTTGTGTGCACAAGGTGTGCGCGCGCTCTAATAAGTCGTTAATACATAACTCCCACGTACGTTGAGTTAATCAATGGTCGTGATGAATCCCAACTGAATTCAGCTAAGTTAACAGCGCGTAATGAATAGTTATTATTCCGTGAGGGTGCGGGGGCGGGGCGGGGGCGGGGAGGGGAGCCAGCGGGCGCGTATTGATACGTCTTATAATTGAAGGGGAAGTAGGAAAATATTTATAGACCGAGTTTCGATATGTAAGGATTGATTTCAATCAAACCGCTTGTTGTGTATCTGATACGTTTTGTTATGTTTTATTTGATTTGGGTTACTTTAGATATAGGGATTCTGATATTATTTACTATTATCGAATTTTCTTATAAAATCTCTCACAATTTTAGTGAAAGAAAGTTAATTCTATCTATTTTTTGAAACTATACAGCCATTTTAACTCAATTTCACGTGAAACGAAAGCGTGTAACTTCAATGTCCAATTAAATAGAAGGAACGTAAACACGTCAACGTCTAGAAGCGAAATAAGTTACGTCACAGGGTGAATGGGGAAGAATAGCAATGAGCCGGGCAGCTGTGCTCAATAAACAGGCCATTCCGGCCCGCTCTACTCCGCTATCACACCGCGACCTGAATAGATAATACATATACTTTGTTGAGAAATTGCTATTAAAATTATAAAACGATATCCTGATAGTTCTGAAGTCAGTTACTTCGATGAAAGACAGAAAAAATAATAAATTATTAAAAAAAAATACTGATTTCATCTTTCTTCGTACGTAAAAAAAGAATTTACTAGAAATCGTACCGGGTAAATTAACTCGATATACCAAGGGTGGTAGAGCGGCGAAGATGCGGCAATTCAATCACGCGCCCATTACGGTACACTCCGGCGCTCGCCGGACGATACGGGCGATGCGGGCGCGGCGCGGGCCGGGGAGCAGCCAAATGTAGACCCCTAGCCCCTAGCGGCTATGCTCCCCTGGTATTTTTACAGCAAAATTCAAATGACGTAACAAAAGACTCCATAATTGTTTTTTTATTGAGTGTATTTATTTTCGCATTCATATGAAGCAAGTGCTGCCTGCAATATTGTCGTTTATCTGAGTTCATCAGAAACTCGTTCCTCGTTATGCATGAACTAATGAAATAATAATCAAAGGCCAACAGCGAAAATAATTAAACAGGGATTATTAAATAAATTTAGCATTAGAAATTAAACAAAATGAATTACGACTTAATAAATAATGAATTAGTTGTACTATAATCCCACATGATGCAAATTAACTGGATCTACATAAATATTGGAGCGTCAACATCAACACGGAGCGATCACAAACACATCATTTACGTTTGCAGCGAACAAACAATATCCATACAATTGTAGAATTTGAAACTAATTGAAAACGGGAACAAATGGGGAAATTCCCGCACATTCGGTGTACCGATCCTGTTTACAAACGACACGGCCTATTCTAAATTTTCTAAAGAATATCTAATCGTTGTTTTACAAAGATTTTTTTAAATTCAAGGCGATTTAATGCTAAAATGAAATGTGCTATAATATAAAATGTTACACGTAGACGTGACAATTCAATCAGGTAACCATTAGGGCGCGTCCGGAACACCTTCACACCGCAAGCTGCGAAGGGTAGAGATGAGTGCCGGCCCTGTGAATTTGCGAACACGTACCTCCTGTCGTTTATCCAACCCTAGTACATTTATTGCATAAAATTTTAACTACACTAAAGGATTTAGTTAAAAATGCTTTGCACCTTTTACTTGTCTTAAGTTTTGCGACATTTCAAATTACGTTAAGCTTAAGTTAAAGTAAATTGTGCAGGATGTTTGGCAGCAAGAGGGTGCAGTTCACCATCACGTAACAATGCCGCATTGCAGCCTGCATTCCCACTGCACCTGCAACTTGCTGCACTCCGCATTGCCAAATATTTACTCCGCAAAATCTGACCACATTTTCAACTAAATTTTTTTAATGTTTATGAAAATAATACATTGTTGTTACAAGACAAAAACAAACGTGATTCGAAGAAAGTTTGTGAAAAATAATTCAAATGACACGGCGAAATGCGACGAGAATTTCAAAATTAAAACTCCAAGGTTACTCAGCGAAACACAAAAGCGGGTTCCGCCGACGTTCTCGGTCGAAATGAAGACGACCTGACGCCGGCAGATATTCTTTACACTTCGAAAAACACGAGCGAGTGTCGGCCCAGCACCCAGCCGACAGCCGACAGCCGACAGCCGACAGCCGATATCATTATTTTATGATATAATTTTTTTCACCAAAATTTCAATACTGTGAGAACCAATAATAATTAACTCCTCAAAAAGCAAAGACCAATTTTCGTATAAGAAAAGATAGATCAAGTAATTATCAAAAGTCATAGCTAATGCTATAAATCGCATCATACTAAAACGCACTCGTACTTGTCCGTGCGAAATAAATAGATGACGTCACTTACGATGTTGGAATTAATGAGCTGGTGGGCTGGTGGGGCGATGTGGTGTTATATTTTTCATTCCGCGGTGATCGGTCCCGGCGCGCGCACGTCGCTTCCTCGGCTCTCCCCGGGACGTGTTGATTAATTTGTTCCGCCCTCATTCACGGACTCGTAAATTTTTCATTTAAAATATTGCCCCAAGATCTATTTAAGGAACTTAACGAACCGTGTATAGAAAGCTTCTTTAATGAGTAGACATTAAACATTTTTTGCGACATTTCTTTCTTTATTACGTTTTTTAAAATATACTAAATGATATGACTTTGCTTAGCTAAATTTACCTATTTCCGCAACTGTTAAAGCAGGAAAACTTGTTAGTAAGTAAATAGTTGTATCAAGTTGTCACCAGGCTGACATAGCGGACGCGGCGGCGGTGTCGCCGTCAGACCTCAAACTGCAAATTATCTTGTCTGTGAGATTTCGCAACTCATCTAACTTGCGCTCGCGGACGACAAGGTAAACTTGACAAATTTCTGAAATACTGTCACTATTATAATTTTATGAGTATAGTGTAAAAATGGGTTCAGTTTCATTAGTCGTTAGGACCCGTATGCGTTGAGCGATAGTTCTTAAATTACGCTCGTCAACTGAGTCCATGCATGACGTTTTTCATCGACCGATCATTTTCATTAGTCGTTAGCTCGTATGGTGTTACTCCCTGCATGCTGTGTCACAACCGGATTATCGACTAATTAAATTGCGCCGTTAAAGTTAAACAGACAGTACCTGCTTAAAACCAACTGACGTAGCAATCAACTTTATGTACAAAGTTTGTCCGATATGTGGCGCGTCCATCGCAGGGATCATCCAGACTGTCCGAACGAGGACAGCGGTCACCTCATCTAACTTTCCCACTCACCGGACGATATTACACGATGACAATGTGCTGGAAATTCTAGTTGGAATACACACACAGGTAAGGTAAAAAAAAAGAAATACAAGGAAAGTAAAAAGTAGGTTACTTTCATATTCCATTAATAAAATCGTTTGGGTACGATTTTGGTGCCGATACTTAAAGAGAAAACAATTGAACAAACACAACGCTTTCGTGTTTCCATGTTTAACGTGTGTCGATGACGTCACACGACACAAACAAATCAGGCCGCACACGCTGTCACTCGGTCAGCCGTGCGCCGTGCGACACGACAAACACCGTTCAATGGACACAAACTATCCATTCATTTCTCTGATTTTCAACCGTTTGAAAATTACTCTTTCCTTTTGTTTGGGATCTGAGTTTTTTACTTTTTCACGAGCAATTTTAGCTCCGCATTTTTATAGAATTTAATTTAGTTACTACGATCTATGTTTACAAGTATGTCGAGATGTAAAATTACGCATAATTTTGATACTTTTTAAATCTAATCCATTCGTATTTTATTATCAGAAAATTCAAATCGTTAATTTTCTGAAATTTTCTTATTATAGACCGGCAAATAAACATACGGTAAGGGACACAAAAAGCGCTCACAAACGAGCTTTCTATTCTGAAATAGGTAGAATCGAACCCTATTACGTTACGGACCCGACGCAACAGACCCTTTTGCCTCGAATACATGTATATTCATAGAAATAAAGCTTAAAGCAATCTATTTTTACAATCGATCATAGGTAGAAAAATATTCTTAAAAAAAATACTAGGCTATCAGCCAAAGTGACCAGGATATAAGAACCTATACTTGATGCATTCCAGCAATGAGTTTACACTAAGGTATATTTTAAACGTGAGGTTGAAAATATATGTGGGAGAGGGGGCCGCACGTGATGTCGTGAATCTCAGATCGGACCCTCCCTCCAAACTATGCTGTGCTGGTACATTTATTGCATAAAATATTTCCGCACGACTTCCTTATCATTTATAGAATTTGAAATAGAGCTTTAAGATAAGAAATACTTTTAACTTTTATGCGAACTGTTTTTGCTTTCTTCTACCGAAACACTGAACAAATTGTTGTCTCAATTTCATCTTGGTATTTAAGCGGAGTAAAAGAGACGACTATACTTTTGTACCAATATTAGAACAGTGAGAGTGCAAACTCTATAGTTCAGATTTGGCATAACTGCGAAACAAACAAAGCGGGGTGGGCACGCACACTACGCCCACACAATGGGCCAGTGGGCGCGTGTACCAGGCGAGCAGAGTCACGTAAGAGCACCGCAATGCGCCGCACACGTGCCTGCTACAATAACTCGCACCATGCAGCTTCCATATTCATACAATCGTTTAATAAAAAAAAACATTTTGAGTAATGTAACACTACTATATTATTAACTAGCTTTCGCCCGCGACTCCGTCCGTGAGTAGCCTATGTGTGCTTTCAGATCCAGACTATCCTCTACATCTGTGCCAAATTTCATTGAAATCCGTTCAGCCATTTAGGCTACAAACTGTAACAAACATCCATCCATCTAAACTTTCGCATTTATATTATTGGTAAGAACTAAGATTGTATAGTTAACTTCATACATAATGCATGAAGTATTTCGCGCCCCCTGTCGACAGTATATTTAAACTCACGTCGCCAACTCATCCAACTTTTTCCCGCACGCGGCTGTATGGAGAACATTTCGCATAAATCATACAACATTATACATTCTGACCTCGTGTGAATCCGCTCTTTTTGGAATGATTGAGTACTTTTGTTTTATCTCACAAGTTGGACTAAATTGTTATTATAACTTTAATCTCTATTGATCTTTCATTGCCAATTAGACCCTGAATTTTTTAAACATTACACTACAAGAATAAATTACTGTCAGTTTTAATTTCCGTCTTTACATACTATTTTTATGTGCTGTCACATTTCCGGACGCCTTTATTTCTGTAATAAAAGTACATGTACGAACGCGGTGGTTGCCGACACTGACTCTAAGGGTGGCCTTTGGGAGCATTCTAGTAATACCCACGTTGTTAAAGGAAAAACATTTCTGTGTTTGACAGTTTGATTACTTGGACACTAGCTTGTGGAATTAACCAACATATAGTTACTATGTTTAGATAAATATAAGGTACATAACGTATAATCCATCCACGCAATGCAATCTATGTATATAATTACGTAGAGTAGTCGTTTAATCAGTAATCTAAACCAAAACTGCAGTACGTACAGTATATTTGCAGGAATAATTACGCGAGTGCCGCTACTCTGTTGCACGTTGGCTTCATTTGTTCAGCTGCGAGTGAGAACTAACAAACATCGCTAAACACACACCTGTTCACCAACTTGTTAACAAACATAAAACTGGACTGAAGTACTATCGGGGAATCTCGGGGTTTACACCTAATTGGTTATTTATAACCAATGGAATAAGGCATTTTTTCTGTAAGTGGAATATTGTAAATTTCCGCGACTATACATTGAATATCTTACTAATATTATTAATGCGGAAGTTTATATGGATGGATGTTTGTTAGAGTTTGTAGCCTAAACTGCTGAACAGATCTGGATGAAATTTGGCATAGATGTAGAGTATAGTCTGGAAGAATGCATAGGCTATTTTCTTTTGTTTTTTTTTTAATACCACGCGGACGGAGTCGCGAGCTAAATCTAGTTAAATAATGTTACTAAAGTAGGAATTTGGAATGAAGTGTATCAAAGTTAAGCAGAATAACTTTTAGCAACAGAGTATTAGGGTACAATAAAACTGCTGCATCGTAATATGTGACAAGGGTTGACACGCTTACGGTGTCCGCCTTCTTCAGATCCCTTAAATCTTCTGATTTCCTGGTACATTTACAATTTACATACAAGGTTTCGTCTTATTTCGAAAACATTTTTTTTGAAGTGTACCGATGCCAAAAACAGATAGAATTAAGACATCTTATTGCTAATAGGAATAACAAGCGGCAAAATATATTCGCAAACAACGAATTATTTTAAAATAACAAAAGAATTCACCCAAAAAAAGAAATCTATTCTAGTAATCAACTTCAATTTACTTGACGAAAACATTCGCACTTCGCATAACTTAATGTCCTCTGGTGACCAGGAGTGCATAATTTACTGCGGAGAGGAAAAAATCTCCATACAAAAGGGGCCACGTTTATACTGGTACGCGACAAGAAGGTTGCAAAATGTACTCTATTACCATAACACAAGGGAGTACTTTTAAAGTCAAATGTTTGGGGTCGTTGACAAAGAGCCGTGCGGTTTCACGGAGCACTCGTCTTGTATAGCGAGGCGGAGACACGGAAAATTCGACGAAATTAACATAAAATTACGCGATGCTTTTCACCCGCTTTATTATGATTTTCAAACACTAAAACTTCGCATTTCTAACTGCATAATTTACTTACATAATGTCTATTAATTACTGTATATCGTTTTTACGAAATACTAAAATCAGCTTGCATCGATTTAAAACTGACCGGTTGGAAAATTCGTCACATTTTATTTTCAAACTAGCAAACAAAGTGTAACTGGAAATACAATTTCACAAACTAATCGGCAACTCTGCGTACCGGTTGTCTTGTACATCCTGTAGTTTGGAGTTACTATAAAATGTTACAGGATGTTTCAAAACTGGACTACCATTGTAACTACGAAATAACTTGAATGCTATTCGTGCTATTGTTTTAAACTCTGTAGTTTTGATATAAAACCTATACCGAATTTTAAAAAAAAAAACTAAACTATGTAGACACATTTTAACTCCAAAAAAAATATTACTTATCATACAAATCTACATTAGTAGAAATGAACTTCTTTAAAAACCGACATTGTAGCCATTTGAAGAATTTTTGAACTATAACTTTTTAATCAAAATCAACGCTAAAGTTAAACACAATCAAATTCACCTACGGTAAAAAACACAGAAATACGCACTGGTATCAGAAAATCTGCCGCTAGTTTTAATTCATGCAAACCAATCAACTAAATCGGATCAGATGCAACGAGCGGTATCTCTATAAAGACAAAAACCACAGCAAACCAAAACTGAATCAGACGATTCGATTTAAACACGACTTTAGATGGAAGGTAGCTGTTAGATGCCGGAATATTACAGGCTACATTATTCATCATCAACTTGCCCTTGTCACTACAGTGGGTAGGTATAGTATGTGCTCTTCCATACATTTCTATCAGCCGATATCTGAATCCACTCCCTTCTTAAGCATATCCTCTTTCACACAATCCTTTATAGGTTAGTTAATTTTATTCGTTTTAAATTCCACGCTAACAAAGTCATTGACCACAGCTAGTCAAACTTAAAGAATTACTCGTACAGTGCACAAAATTATTTGTAGTCACATGATGGCATGTTTATCTGGGTTATGTAAAAAAAGGAAAAATTATGTTGATAAACAATAAATCTTACTAATCTTACTAATATTATTAATGCAAAAGATTAGATGAATGGATCTTTGTTAGAGTTTGTAGCCTAAAGGGATAATTTCGATAAAATTTGGCATAGATGTAGAAGATAGTCTGGAAGAACACGTGTTATTTAGTTTTGTTTTTTAAATCTAATACTATACAAATAAAGGTTAGTTTCAAATAAATACAAAATATATATTTTTTTTAATATTTGCCTATTTGACCTTGAACTCGAACTCGTGTCATAGTTTAAGGTAAATTGTCCATCGCAACTCGAAAATCTGATCTTAAAGTAGCAGAGAGAGAGGGAGAGAGAGAGAGAGAGAGCAATAACAGATTTTATATCACTGTCATAGAATATCAATTTAAATTCTAACGCCATGCAAATAAAGCTTAGTTTCAAATATCAAAACGATATAAATAATAATCAATATTTTTAAATGTGTATTATTTAACCTTGACTTGAGATCGAACTTGTCTCATAGATTTAGGTAAATTGTCCATCGCAATTTATTATAGTAGCTGTGAGGGAGAGGGAGAGGGAGAGAGAGAGAGAACAGATTTCATGTCACTGTCATGGAATATAATTTTAAATTCTAATACAATGTGCATAAAGCTTAGTTTCAAATATTTTAAAATTAATAATAATAATATTTTTAAGTTTGATCTATTTAACCTTGACATCGAACGCGTCGCATTGTTTTTTTTTAAATTGTTTAGTGTGTCGAAACAATTGCAGTAGAAAGTTCGTCTTAATTTTCTCCGCGATTTAAAAAGAAACACTATTCTAAGGAACTGCTTTATTACATTTAATTGTATTATTAATCTTACTTCTTACTAATATTAACTAATTATAAATGTGAAAGTTTACATGGATGGATGTTTGTTGGAGTTTGTAGCCTAAACTGCTGAACGAATCTTGATTAAATTTGGTATAGATGTAGAGTATAGTCTGGAAGAACACATAGGATACTTACTTTTTTTTAATTCCACGCGGACGGAGTCGCGGGCGAAAGTTTGTATAACAGCATAATTAATTGTAAAATATATGTACACATATAATATGAATAAAAGTAGGTTAAACTAAGTACATTTTATTCAGTGAAATAGGAAATTCGAGTTTCTAACTAAGGAACTATTTAATTTTGGCTAATGTAATGAAGTCCATGATTCTCTCGACCACGAAGTTAATTCACTCAATGCAATTACATTTGCAAACCAATGCTTATCTACATCATTTAATTTCTACTTTCAAAACAAGCTATTTTAAAATTAAAACACTAAAATCTCGTTTAATTTAATCCAACAGCATAAAAAAGTTTTATCTATAAGAATCGAAAATTTCTGTCATCTAATATTTAAAAATTCTTTAATCAATGACGACATTATACAAAAGAAATTAAAATCAATAGGCAATAGCCTTCACCGACACGGGGCAGGTGTTCCGAGAACGTGGCTAAGATCCAAAGAGCCAAGGGTCCGAAGGTCCGAGAGTCAAAGGGCAATTTGTTTAGTGAGAGCAACGGGCTGAAAACAGATGGCCGTAAAAGAGACAAATCGAACCTTTTTAAGACAAATCGTACATTCAAATAGGTCCTTTAGACTCACGGAGGTCACTTATTTTTAAAATGCCGTTTAGAATTTCTTTGAGTAAATAGTAGGACAATAATGTACATTAATTTAGTTTTTAATAATCTTAACTTTGAAAGCTTGTAGATAAATTAAATTTGGTAAACGCTGAAGTAGCGATATAAAACATAAAATTTGTTTTATGTGGCCTTCGTTATTATTCTCTTAAAATGGTAATTGTTTTAAACCATTTTATTAATGTCTGTCTACAAGTAATTTTTTTCGTAGATACTTTTATCCGAATAAAGAGGAAAACTCGAAAACTAGTGAGGTTTTTATTAAACTGTACCAGGGGCGGTGAAGTATGTAGAATAAAATTGTATCACACGGCTCAGCAGCTTCGGGTGCACGACAGGCTTCAATATCTGCAATATTGCGTAAGATCTATTCCTTACGTTCATGCTTCACTGGTACCTTTGTCTTGTTGACGGTCGAAGAGACATCGTTCACGACTCGTCTGAAACTTACCTGGAAAGAAGAAAAAACGATATTATAATAACTTTAGGTGTTGTTTTTTTTTTCAAATTCACTTTTATGTCCCGTTTTTAGTCATTATATTTTGATTTCTTTGTAATGTTATTTCAAGAGTACCAGGGTCACATGACATTATGACATTAACAAGAGTTACGTTAGCATTATACCGTGGCCTGCGAGTGTTGGATTACCTCGGCTTGTGACGTTGACGAGGGTCCAGCTCACGTGACGTCACTCAATTAGACGCATCACACGACTCATGTGATATGACTTTCTACTTATCTAATAAGAATCATTAGTATCATTAAATATTTTATAGAATTCGAGGTAATCAAAGATACTTGTTGCTGAGTAACAAACATCGACGTGTACAAATATCTCCTTTGAACATTACTTTTAAGTCTATAAAAAGAAACATTACCCCGACCTCATAAAATAGTGATTTAATTTCCAAGCTTCTTTACGAGATGAGAAACAAAATATTGTATTTTACGATGTAATAAAGATGCTTTTAGCTTTAATAGAATAATGGAGGCGAAAGTCACATACCAACATTCATAACAGTTGAAGGAACACTATAAATAAATCATAAGGAAGGCATATGTTTGAATAATAAATGTGAGACGGCACTTTAGGTGAAGGGGCTCACTATGGTTGTCGAGGGGGGTGCGGGGGTGCGGGCGGTAGGGGGGTGATACATTAGGCCACCATCTATCAGAGTCAGCCGGCGTGAGAAGGGAAATGCAAGCGATCACTTCCGCTCGACTTTTGTTTTTCCTTAAAAGACTTGTCAGCTATTAATATTTATTGCTCACAACACTTTAACGTTCAAATAACCTAAGCTTCATCAAAATACAAATTCATATATAACTTAATAATTGTAATTAAAAGTATATATTATATCTAACGCATGTTAAAATGCCTGAAATAGTTCTATTAAGATAACTACCAAGTTATCTTGTTGTTAGTTCTGGCTTTATTTAAACTCATCCGTACAGGTCAACTGGACATTCCATGACAATGGTCTCAGTTGGCATATTTACAGATTACAGGCAGAGGCTGCAATCTCTGTACAGGCGCAAATGGGACCTAAGAGCGCAGTCTATCTCGACGATTGCATTCTAACATGACGATTGATATTGGTTTCTTATAAAAAACTTTAAAGGTATTTGTATTTGAATTAATTCTTTAAATTCCAATATCGGCGTATTTTCAAATATTAATTCTTATTAAAACACCAAAATGATCCTAAGTCACAACTCTTCAAAGCTGATATCTACAAATTAATACAAGCGTAAATGCTTGTCTTTAATGTCGGCTAAATTACATCATTTCCAATAACATCCAATTAACGCAGTTCAACCGTGTCTCTGACATGACATGACGCCTAATTAAGTTATAGAAGGTAACTTGAATGACGTAAGTAAAGCTAATATTAACTGTATCAAATGTTCGTATAACTTACGGCGCCATATTGATAAAGTTTACCCGAGCTTTCGTAATGATACATTGAATGCCAATTCAGGCTGCGCTCACCAGAGGGCGCGGGGAGTTGAAATGAGGAAGGGGATGTCTTGCTGGAACAAATTATAACACTTGAAACATCTCATTGCTGCGCTCCTAGTTCCACAAGTTAAGAAATCAAGCAGTATAGTTTTGTAAGAGATCTACGAGAAAAAAATAAAGAACATATTGGTCCTAACGCCTAAAACTATGCATGGTTTAAAAGGTATGTAGTAAATAAGAGAAAGCACTTATCTGCTAAGGAGGGCACATCTATCAAAGTCGTTGAGTGGGGGGAGCAACGCCTAATGCATACGAAAGCTTTGCTTGTCCGTAAACATTTGCTCAATGCTTTACCAATTTTTTGCACTTTATATAAAAAGCACTAACATGCAAAGATATTTTATCTTTTTATGCACGTATTATATTTAATTATTCATTAAAAATAGTTTATTAATTATTTTCATCATTTATATTTAGGAAATAGATTTCCAGTCCTTTTATTACTTGAAAATAGAAAACAATTTCTGAATGAAATTCCCGCTTTTTGAAGCGAGCAGTGGTCGATAGATTGAAACCTATTTTATTGTTCCCTTTGTGTCCAGGATTCGACATTTTAATCTTTACTACATTTAACTTTGTACAATAATAATATAGAAATCATCTAAATTGAATTCACTTATACATATTTATATTTCTTCAAAATCGCAAAAGAAACATTTTGACTGTAACACTAGTTAATTTTATAAAAGTACAGACATTTTCATGATTGCCTGAGACTCCACGTGCGAAATTTAAAAGAAATATATTTTCTTAAAGACTATATTCTACAACTGTGTCTATCATCAAGGTCAGTTAAGCTGTTCCATCCATTGTTTTTCTTTATTTTCTCATAAATGTAAAGAAATCCGCAATTATTAGTAATCAATTTGGTAACAGGATATCTTGAGTGAAGGAAAGATCTCATCCGTCACCGCTAGCTGTAATTCAGGATAGATTTTCAGAAATGGATCGTTGTTTTAGATTCAGTTTGAATTCCTGATAACTTTCATATTATTAATATATTTAATTGTATAAGAGACTAAAACAGAATAAAGTTTCAGGTAATTTATAATACCTATTATGATTCTCGTCAAAAACGGCTTAGAACTTTAAGTTGAATCAATTGCACTTTTTATAAACTGTAAAAAAATGTCTCTTATTATTTTACATAAGTACGAACAACGAAGTTTATAAGAATTATATTAAGAGGAAAATGAATAAGAAATAACTAATAAATTATAGGCTATATTGAGATGTATTCGCGAACTCGGCTGTCGCTACTTCACAACACGAAGACGAATGGCTCCACAAAGTTGACAAAACTTGCAAATAGCTCCCGCGAGATGTCGCGACTGATTGACGATCCGCACAAAATGACACACTTTTATTTTAATTCCATTTACTATGAAAGAATTGAAGATACATTTAAGGTAAGATTTATTTCAAAATAAAATTTATTTATAGAAAACACTTCTTCAATAGAAAACTTACATTAAATTCGAGTAACATCATTTTACGTTACAATCTGCTTCCAACTTCCCACTGTAAATAAACTGTTTGGGTCAGAATACACATGACAGTAAAACAGAGTCGTCGCTGGCTTGCCAGCTGGCACATAGCTTAGACGTGACGTTTCAGTGTCAAGCATAGTAACCCTCCCAATCCCCCAATATCACTTAACAGTTACACATGCTCGTTCCAGTAGCTTGCACGCAAGTGTGCCAGCTGATAAGTGTGTTCCCACCCTTACTATGCAGCAGATTATCATATGCTTAGTTATGCAATAAACGTCTTTGTTATGTTCTCATAAAAATGATTAATGCATGCACACGTCAGTGGAACATTTGAGAAGCGGTGTTGTGGTATCAGGCGCAACCACACCACAAGTATCACGACTGAATAATTCATCGGGTCACGTGACACGGAGATGTCATCTGGCAGCTTACAGTGACTATTATTATTACACTGTTGCCTTGTTACTGTATTTCATTACACGGGTAAAAGTTGAAGACAAGATGTACCATAGCACACGCAGACTAGTCTGTCATAGAAAGGTTAATGAGAAAACAAGAAACAACCTAATAATGTAAAGAGTCCAGCTCGATGATAATAAAACAGTATGTATGCACACGTTTCTTTTATTTCCATTTTTTTTAATTAACACGTTCACGCCAACGCCCTAACCCCTCGGTCAGGATAATCTCATTTCTACAGTTTTCGCGTCACGGCGTTTTTCGCTTAGAAACATTTTCGCGCGTCAACGAAGACAAAAATAAGATAGAAATTCGTTCATCTATATTGTTGCTGAGTTGTTAAATATAAAAAAGATACGATATTAATTTTTGTTCTACTGGAACCGTATGACCATTTTGTCCGATTAACAAAAGTAAGTTAATTGTGTTTGACCGTCCATAGGAACCAGTTGCATAAACGGTCTAACTGATTTCGATGAGTATGTTTAATAAAATATAAATAATATATAGTTTAAATTCAAATTTATTTGAGTCTAAATATGCGAAGATCAGCTCTCAGTAGAGAGAAGTCAATGCGATAATCTGTGGATATCTCGAGACGGCATGAGAACCGGAGGTTAGAGAGAGGGGGGAGGTGAAGAGGAACACTCGACATGTCTTAATTGGTGCGATGTTCAGATCCTAACCGGAGGCTCGTGCTCACTCAGTATCAACTGTACTTCACTACGTCGAGATTCCAAGAAATTCCTTTGTACTTTTCATTTGTAGGTGTCTTTTGAATACAATTTTATAATACCTAAATGAACCACAGTATAGCTTGCGGTAAATTTGCTAAACATTTCACCTTCAAATGTATACTTCTGGTATAGTTATGGGAGCCTGGTAGAATACATGCGTATAAATTACATATACCACTTTGCCTGATCAAGAATACCTTACCCTTACTGAATAAATCAGGGATTGTAAGAGCGCGCACGATTTTGACGAAACTATCGCACAACTGTTTACTCGCGCTTTGATTCCTATGAGCTTATATGGACGTGCGCACACGATTTTTAGTACAACTAAACAGTTGAATTAGCTGCGAAACAATCGACAATCGCACAATGGTTGTGCGATAGTTTAGCCAAAGGTGTGCGCCTGCTCTAACTTGTATCTACATGTGTTTTATCAACTAGGATCTCATGAATATTTAATGATTAAAATATCAGTTCGTACAAGTCAACGATATTATTTAGTCGAGATTTAAGACATAGGCTCATTATTTATCCGTTCCGGGTTTGGTCTATTACCTTTTGTTTAATGTGTTACCGTAAATTAAAAACAAATTAAAGGATGAAAAAGGAAATATTATAACAATTTATAATGGTTATTTTCCAACAAAGTGTCCACTGCGTTCACCACTCAGAGCTAAATTTGACGACAAATATAAATGAAACTTTTTAATGAGTCCATAATTAGAACAAATTCAACTTGTTTGTGGTTTAACAGAAAACATTTTGATTCATTAATTTCTTGCTCAAAACTCACATAAATTAATATTACAAACGGTCACCATTTTTAAAAAGTACACAAATTCATGCATGCAGTTCCTCTGGTACTGCGGATGTCCATGGGCGGCGATGGACATCTCGGTGTTCCCGCTGCTCGTTTGCACCTTCTCTTATATATAAAAAACACATATTTTTTTTTTTTTTAAGGCAATTAACTTCTAACGGTTTGAAGATGATGGTTTAAGCTTCACAGTTAATATTACATGAATTCTGGACACTATCAACGTATTAAAAAAAGTGAATATATCAAATTTAAGATAATCTCTTCAATCAGAGACCCAGAGAATAAAAGGAGAACTTGTGTTGTTTTAAACTCATGTTTAAAACTACTTAATTTATGCTCGCTACGAGACGTGAGGACGTAAAAAATGCCTTTTGTGTTGCTGCCGTGTAAAAGAAAACTCGATTTTTGTGCGCTCTGAGCCTGATGTTTAATTAATTCTGCTAGCGAATGTACCTGGCGTTAGTTTCATGCTATTTACGACATACATTTTATAATGAATCAATAGAATGGATGAATCCCAGATGGATCTGGGAAATTGATTACGAAGTGTTCTATTCACGTAAATCCTTAGTAAAGAAAATATATCATTAATTCCTTAATAAGTTTTGATGTTCGGATGTTTGTCGCTACGTATTTCCATACCAGCTGAATAGATCTCGTTTAAATTCGGCACAGATGTAGAATATAGTCTGAAAGAACACATAGTCCACTTACTAAGTTTTTAGTTAATTTTACGCGGTACAATCGCGGGCAGAAGTTTGTACATGAGCCGCGCTGATTAAAAGTACATTTAAATTCTCTCCTACAAATTGTATTTTAAGATATCATCCGACGAGAAAATTGTTTGGTTCAGATTATATAACAGCGTGAGAATATACGCAGGTACATACGAGTATAACGACCGGGTATATGCTTCACGTAATCTTAATTTGCTAAGAAACAATTTAAGGAAATCTCGGAATGAGAACATAACAGTTAGTCAGTTACAATAAACTTATTGTTAACAAAATAGTAATACAATTGAATTTTGATGGAAGACGAAAGAAAGTATGGGCAGATTGTGAGAGAGGATATGCTTAAGAAGGGAGTGGATTCAAATATGACAGCTGTTAGAGTTGTACGGAGGAGCCCACTGTGCCCCCGTGGCCAGGTTGATGAATAAAAATCTTAATATGATTTCATACTACAACATGTATTTAATATCTACAAAGTGTATTGCAATACAATGTAATCTAGTGCATGACAATTGGCGCTACGAGTCGTCATTATGGCTTAATGAGACCGCAGCAGTAATTAGTATCCCCGGCGGTAGTTACTACAACAAACATTCTGCTTGTATTAAACATTTGTCATTCATAATACTATTGTCAACTCCACGGAATAATAACAAATTTTAACGATGTCCCAAAGTCCGTTCCGTAAATTCTAAAAAATAAACAATGCATGTAATAGGTTACAAAGGGATTGACTTTTAAAGCTATTGTTACCTCTTGGTACTGCAAATCATACTAATATTATAAATGCGAGGGTTTGGATGGATGGATGGATGGATATTTGTTAGTGTTGGTAGCCTAAACGGCTGAACGAATTTCGATGAAATTTGGTATAGATGTAGAGGATAGTCTGGAAGAACACATAGGCACACTTTTGTTTTTTTTTTAAATACCACGCGGACGCAGTCGTGGGCGAAAGCTAGAATTTAATAAAATAAAAACTGTAAGAATCGGCTTAGATTTCTGTTTGGTTTTACTCTGTCCATACGTAACTTGAAAGTTACACATTCACTTAATCATCATTTAATTTAAGTACACTTTTGTATACCATGTTTGGCAAAAAAACCTGTAGATAAAGGACAGTAGTTACGTACAGATAGCTGTAAAAACTTATGATACGTAAAGGCAGTTGATAAACTGCTGATTGCATTGTTTTATGGCAAGTTAAAGGGCAGTTGGCCAAACGCGGCCGCTGCTGTAGCCAACTCAAAACTATAACGAGCCGATCAATAATGTACTGAGAAACGATCGCAATTTCTGTTATAATCTATACTATCTAAATATAAATAAATCTATACTAATATAATAAAGCGTAAACACACACATCTTTGTTGCCTAAGATGTCAGCAATTACAGCATAT
>LD688954.1:185836-201176 GCA_003118335.3 Papilio memnon | reverse complement strand
TGTTAAAGCGGGCTCTACCACTGTTGTGAGGACTTTTAAAAATGTAATTGAAAATTAATTTTAATTACTCTTATGTAAATTCACTTTACAACATTAAGAGATATTCAGAATTTTCAATATTTTTAAAAGCACACAAGAATACATTTTTATTAAAAAATATATGAATTGTATTCAAAAAACCTCTTATTAAAATTAAAGTAATTTATTAAAGTACTGTGAGTTCAAACTCGGTTCATAAATCGCAAACTCTATTGTTGCGGAGTCATTAAAATTACAGACATCCCGGAATATCTGCCATTGTTTCGGCATTGCCCGACTCCCCGAGTTCCCCGGACGAAGTCGCGGGGCGAGCACTAACTTCGGCGGGTACAAATCAAAATTCGTAAAACTTCGAAAGTCCATTACAATTTGGGGAAATTCTCAACATTTACGTGAGTGAATTAATTCAATAGAGGCTATGCAAAACTTATTATTGTCTTAAGATAACCACTTTAGATAATTAATTTTTAGTCGTGGTATATTGATGAAAAGAACCATTTATATGTTCAAAGAGTTTATTATTTAAAAAAAAATCAACTTTACACACCTTCTAAAACTATTGTTCATGTTTTCCTTATGCGCTTTCCAAAAGCTAAACAACTAACTCTACAGACTCTCAGTCAACTTATTTATTACATTTATACGGAAAATTCGTGAGTACCAGCAAAAATTCAGCTCCCGGATATCGTTGTACCCTTTTTCAATAACAAATGAATCGGTTAAAAAGGGATTGTAAAAATGTAAGCCTTAAATATCGACTCTGTTACAATTTGTGATGGGGTTTACAGCCACGGACTGATTGCTTTCCGATTTTATGCCTTCGGTAGCTTCGATTGAATTTTAAATGTACTTTACGTGGTTTGATTTTACAAAATTACTGGATCAATGTAAACATGATTCGTAATACAAAAATACACCTACATTTAATACTTTATCTGAATACATTTTTACACTATATTCTTACCATGTAAATGTTTGGCATTAAACTATTGAGGCAAGTAAAAATAGACATAAACTTAAGACCTATGAATTTCTATTCACTCTGAGAAGATCTACATCAAAGTCTATTCATAAGCTTGTAGCTTTCTAACTTACAAATTGCATTAAATAAATTACAGACATTTCAACAGTTAATACATAAAGTTGCAAGTCACGTCGAGACAGGGTTGCACTGCACCCAATCAGAACTCTTTGTGCATCTCTGCCCACCCCGTGCGGACTCAGATTTAATTAAGCATTCAAAGTTGTAACATTAAGGCAAATCATGCATCTACCTAAGTCGTATAGTTCAATTACCTACCAACTGCCGCTCTCAGTGATTTAAACATTACTTAGCTTAGAGTAACTCTCAAATAAATCTGCACTTAGTGGCTCTCATAAGCGTAGCCAGCAGAAGATCTAGACTAAAGGCCAGCTACCAATAATATAGTCTTATTGGAAGTAGTTTTTTTACAGCAACAGTACCGATGGGTTCTGGGTCACGTAGTATTCTGTGGAGGTTTGTGAACAAGTAAGAGGGGGGTAACAAGAGTTGTTGCGAGTACACGTCCCCGATGCATCCACGTAGCATTCGGTGCTACGAGACTCACGTTTTCATTGTGCGCTCCCGATACAATAGGAACAGAAATGAAATCTATCGATTGTTTTATTGTACTGCAATGTCGGCAGCCGGCAGCCGGCAGCGAGCATTGTTATGTCATTACCCATTTCTACAACTCTCTGGAGGTTACATTTGAAACCAACTACATTTAGCATGGAACAGAATAAATCAGATCTTAACATAAAGAATTCTGCTATAAGGTTCAAGAAATTTATTGTAAAACATGTTTTGAATCCTCCAAAACCTTAAATCTACTAATGAATAAGCCTTCATTTAATAAAGCTGTAAGATTCGCTCTAAATATGTTAATAATTTATCAAACCGAGCCACAACAGTCCGTTGTTCACACAGCCGCTGCGCTAGCTAAGGCCCGCTAAACACGCTCTGCTGTTGTCTGAGCTGATTAGTGTCCACATGCATACACAGCCTAATATCTAAATCGGATTAGGCTCCGTATTAAATACTAAAATAGACCCTCTATAGTACACAGACATTAGTTACTGTAATTCTTGTTTTAAACTTAAACTGGAACTAAAATTAACGTGCAAATTATACTCATAAAAGTGTGATGACATCATTGTAAAACTTAACCGTTGTAAAACATTGTCATACTTCGCAGTCTCATACACAACATGTTTTCTGTAAGTATTCTGCTAGTGGAAACGCGCTGTATCAGTCCTAACATAGAAGCTTAAAAGCCAAAGTCACAAAGAACGTTTGAAAAACAACCCTCATTACACAGGTCGACAAAGCCACAAGATGGGGCTCACGTAAATATGTAGAGTTCTACAAATGTAAAGTATAACCGCTATCATAAAAACCTCTTTACATCACAACTATATTAGTTTTTCTTTGGTCAAAGGATCCCTAATAAATATAATGGATGCTTTTAAAGAAACTGGAACATTAAGGCTGTATCAAGTATTACTTTCATCTAAAAACTTTGTATCCAAATATCTTAACATCGAAAAGGTCAACTAAATCTTATCTTTGTTTTCTTTTATCTCAATTAAGTGCTCTCATTCGCTATTTTGTGATTAATCCCTAATACAGTTACCCTAATTTCACGTCCGAAAATGCAAAACATACTTTTAAAAAGGGACAAATACTTACGAGTACATAATCCCATAGCAACGAAATGGCAGATATTTGTGTCAACGAATAGTTCCAGTAACACTTATTTACCTGACCGACATCGCAGAACGTAATAAAATCTTAGAGTAAATATTGAGCAAAGGGTTCGCCTCAACTTTTGTCCGTTCAAAGTATATATCCGTCAGCATAGAACATCGTCTTCGGAGATTATCTGCTCTCTTTATATGAAAAACTTTCAGTCAGCTCTATGTACACAAAATATATATTAAATACTTCGATCAATAATTTTCTCGAAGCATCAATACCTTAATGAGTTTTACCACCGTGTACCTATTTATTAAACTATAGAAAGGTAATTTCAAGATAGAGTTCAAAGATCTTCAAAACGTATTTAAATGAAAGACAAAGAACAAAGCGCGTAATATATTCAATTCATGTCTAGACCGAACTTTGGCAATTCCTTCAGACCTGCTAATATCTGATTTAAAGGCAAACGATATGAATTAGCAATTTAAATACATCGCTATTTAACTTGACAAGAACATGAAGCTTTTATTAATACGTTAATTAACATATATATATAAATATATATCTATATATATATTCCTATTCTATGAAATCGTAATGTCAAAGGTGAGTGAAGAGTTAACAACTGAAATGTCAGTCGTACTCGTATTTGTGAAAAGTTCAAATTATTTAAAAGGTCAAAGAATGAATTCCATATTTATTAAATCACTAGCTGTTGCTCGCGACTTCGTCCATGTTAAATTTAAAAAAATATCGCCTATGTTACTCAGCGATAACTTTCTAATGGTGAAAGATTTTTTTTAATCGGCCCAGTAGTTTTTGAGTTATTTCATTACATACAAAAACACAAATCTTTCCTCTTTATAATATTAGTATAGATAAGTAAAAAATAATATATATTATATTTCATAAACAGCCGAATACCGAAACGAAACTTACGTTAAGATATCAAAATTTTAAGTTGCTATTAAGTGCTGTGTTACAGATCGTTATTTTCAAGGAATTTTGCAGAACAACTTTCTAACTTACAATACAAGAGTATTCGTATCAAAGTTTTTTTCTATTAAAGTTCCATAATCCTGTACAAAACAAGGCGAAAACTTTTTATCCCGGACAAGGGACAGGATTAGTTGAGTTGGCGATTATCTCGAAGGCAACACCCTTTATTGAATGAAAAACTTAGAATTGCTGTCCAATTGACTGAATATTCCGATCTTTCGACTTCAGGATAACATCTAGGAATATTTTTCTTGCCCTCTTTTCAAAAGTTTCTCTTAAACTGTGATACAAAACAATTTCACGATATTGTTTTTGTTTGAAAACAATTCGATACGAGATTCTTATCTTAAATTGATTTCTTCAAACAAACCAGATGTTGGTAAGAATTCTTTTAAGTATTGGTGAACGAAGATGTTGTACAAAATTAAGGTTTTTGATAGTATTCTAGAAGTCTACACCTACAATATCCTTCGTAAATCTTACTAATATTATAAATCTATCTATGGATGGATGGATGAATGTTTGTTACTATGTATCTCCAGAACGAAACGAAACTCGCTAAAATTTAGCATAGATGTAGAACAAAATCCGGAAGAACATAGACATTGCCATTATCAAGACGTATTCGAGCACATATCAGTACCTTCTATTAGCGGGATGGATCATTAATAACTCTGTAATTAATCTCGGTATAGCGTGACATAATATATCAATCATAAATACTCGACATCGCTATACAAATATAGTGCCAAAACAAATAATTGTATTAGGTTTCAATTATTACAATACCCAAATAGTTATCCAAAATAAAGAAGCCAAAGTACTTGAACAAAAACAACTTATTCAGTTACATTTGGCTGTACCTTTAGTTTAATTAGAAATGGCACTATAGCGGAGTTAATGAGGATTGAATGAAAAACGATACTCTTCAATTTTGTCCTGTCTACTTCGACTTTGTTTGCAGACAGCCTTAACAAGATTAATAGGGATTAATATTAAAATTGTCAACGACCTAACTGATGGTAGAATTCGCTTCCGTCCACAGCTTAAAGGAGCCTTAAGACGAAATTATTCGATAACCTTTGAAGACCGGCATTAATTACTGGCGAGGTAATTGGGTCGAGGCCCCCGAGGTCGCTCTTTGAAACAATAGACATATTGAATTGCAATCATTAATTACACCATGCTTTGTCAAAGCTCGTATTGTTCACAGCGGCTTTTTTGTCATGTTTTTTTAAATTAAAATTACATTCAAGTACTTTGATACAAAACAGGATCTATATGTGAGTTCTTGGAAGCAGTTTTCAATTGCCAACTTACCGAGAAAGCTTTCAAGAAGACGAGGCATTGTATGATCCCCTCCATAGTATCCCCTGTGAGGCAGAAGGTGCCGGTAAGGTGCCGGCCCCGCTTGTCGAGGGGCCGCGCCGCCGCTAGGCTGGCGTGCACCAACGCCCCCCGCGCGCGCGAGCCCCCGCCCGTCGCACCTCCGGGGCCCCCCGCAGCGCTCACCGCGCTCACCACGCGCGACAGCGACTCCATATGACCACGCTCAACACTTACTCACAAACACTCATCACAACTCAACTAAATGTTTTTCGACAGAGTTATGAAAGCATTAAACAAAATTGAGCACAAGTTTAAGTCTTAACCGTAATTTGGCACTGAAATTATATCTAGTTCTTTATAACAAATAATTAAGCCTCCTCTTTGATGGTTTCGACGCGGAAAGACAAAGTGGGTACAGTCTTGGTCTTCTTGGTCTTCTGGAAGAGTGCCTCGCACTCCTCGCACTCCTCGCACTGGCACTTCTCCCCTAGAGGTTCACACACCTTCAGGTTCAACAGGAAGGCGATGAAAGAGTACAACAGCACGGCAAACCCGATCACCAAGTATAATTCCATTCTGACATAACACCCTGTATAGTCCAAGATTTAAAACACAAACGTCAATGTAACACTCTGAGCTTCTATGGTTGATACGAAACTTGGCAGTGAAATGCGTTAGCTTTAACTGTCATCAATCATTACAACCGCCTACACAGATCTTTTGTGGTATACGACACGTCACGTGAAAAATATATGACGCACGTGATAACATCTAAAGTGAACGGAAAGGTTATTTGGAAAAGAAAAATGTAAAGAAAACAATGAAGTGTGAACATCCATCTAACATAAAAACGTATCTCGTGAGACCATACTTTAAACATCTATGTGGAAAGTCCGACAAAAATGTTTTCAGCAATTCAGATCGTTAATGGGTAAATTGATCGGAGCATTTAGCATGCAATGAAACCATTAGCGAATGTCAACCTCATTATGAATATAAATTATAATAATTTGTTTGGCAATTTTAAAATCGGAAAGCAGTTAGCGTAATTGCGTTTGCAAATGGCGGCGATCGGCTATAACGAGATGAATTATTGCTTTTACTATTTATTTTGACTTTGGCGGAATTGAGATAAACATTATTTGAGTGGTTGATGAAATATACTAATCTACTTTATCTTAATATTAGAAGATAGGGATATTTTCAACAGTAGGAACGCAAATAGATTTTCTTATATGCATGTAGAGACAAAATAATAGTTCCAGAGCAATGTAGAGAACAATACAGCCGTAAGGAAGCGTTGCAATATGACACTATTGAAGAAAATATCTGCAATATCACATCTTTAATGCATTGCACCTTTTTTACAAACAGTAACTTTATATTACTATTACTAATCATAAATATTGAGTTATATATTTATATGATAGCAATTACAATGTCTAGACAAAGAAAGTTCATTGAATTTTATTATGTATTTTAATTAGAGTAAAATTCACTGAACATTAGAGCAACAATTGAACAGATCAGTACTTGAATTATTTAAGAAATTAAACGTATGTTTTAATGGAAAAAATCAGATTGTTAACAAGTCAATGCACTCGACGATTATTTGTATTAAAAGCTAAAATTAAAATTCATTAGCGAAGCCAGTTCTATGATTTTTTATATAAAAATAAATTATGAACAGCTAAACGTGAAATTTAATGGTTAAAAGAAGCTAGGAAACCCGCCACAAGTCTATTTTATATGAGACTTATTTGACGGAGTCTTAGAGGTATGCAAAGTCACACGGACAAAAGTATTTGCGGACAAAAACAATCGTTGATTACGTCCCGACAGACAAATGTCTCGCATCTTTCTCCGCCCTCGCAAACATCCCCCCCCCAGCCCCTACCCTCCTACGCTAATAGGAAACGTGACTGCCTACCCCACTACCCTGATACCCCGCGCCCTACTGACAATTCGCCTGCAAAGTGTAGCTGAATATACCAGTGTCCTAATCGACTTGAAAACGACAACTAAGTAGGAAATTAATAAAAGTGTTATCTGTGCAAAATCTATAAGTGTTACAGAGTTAAGTGTTCACTCAGGTAACTATAAAATTTCAACAGCCGAGTTGATGGTGTCCTTATACGCTTATTACCAAACAATTCAAGCACAAATCGCGACCGCGCTCAAAACTTAAGGCTTACTCTGCATAATCATTAAATTAAATAATCAATTTGAGATTAAAAGCCGTTGGCGAGGAGAGGATGAATTAAAATTCATTTATTCAGCGAACAGGCCACAGGGGAGCGGGAACTGACTCATTAATGATTCCATTGATGCTTCTTAAGTGACGATGACGAGAGCCGACACTTGCTAATGATTCCAACTAAATAACAAATCATTAAGATCGAGAACACCTGAGCCAATCACACCAACGAAGGACCAACGCATCCTGGTCTAGGGGAAATATCCCTTCTGCTCTTTGGATTTCTTGCGTCATGCACGTGGTCTTGTCAGAAATCATTAAACTTTTGTGCTACGATAGCAATTAAAATTGCGCTACTTGAATACCTGTTATGATAAGATAACGTTTTTAAAAATATTGTATATGGTTCACATTTTTAACTTTGGGCTGAAGAGTAAGCAATCAATAATTATCAAACGCAAATCTACATTCAAAGTAAAATCAAAGCATAATGATTAATATTTATTTGTTTACTCATCATTACAAACTAATAAATCATCCATTAAGCTTTCACGTTTTTTATAAACTCACTGTTATCTTGAATGGTCTATAACTTTTCATATACAATTTAGCAAACCTAATGCTTCATTTAGACGTACATAGAATTGAAAAACGAAACATTTTCCACGTAATCCATCTATTAGCGATGCGACATAATGACAGATTTCACTAAAGCTTTTCTAAAAGCTAATTGCTGATTCTGACAGTTACAAACCAACGCATTCCTGGGGGTATCAGAGGTATCCCAGGGTGTTACTGACGTTTATCTATCGCGAGGTGTTGAGCAACACGTCAAGTAGGATCGCGTGACGCAGCGCGGGACACGTGCGTCTCCCTCGGCAGACGGACGAGCACTGAGCCGCCCGCCCAACCCCTGCCAACCCCAACCGTCAGGGGATGGCATCCCCTCCCCCGCCCCACCGCAAACTCTCAATTATTTTATTGGGAAAGCTAATGAGACGAGAGGCCGATCACTGTCTGATATTCCCCTGGTTGCGTTTAAGCGAATCTATCCGTCGATAGTTGCGGTTATCAGCACCGCTACACTCCATTTATTTCTGCAGTACTTTTTCATTTCATATTTTTGTTTATTTAATACAACTCAATTCCAATATAAAGCCTTAAACTATTGCATCTTGATACAATAATGAAACGTACTAAAATAAAATCACCAAACTTTGCTCTTATCCATCATTTTGTCTGCTAGCATCAAACGTAGAGAATGAAATCTGTAAACAAACTCTGCAAGACATTATTAATCCCTTAGCAACTGAAATATCAAAGGGTTGAGTAAATAAATAACTCAGAGCTGATTATTCAAAGGAGGAGAGATGCGAAGGCGGCGGCTGACGGGGAGCCGGAGCACGTCGCCAATACTTTCTGTTGCGTAACGACAACGGGACGATATCATGTAGCACAATTTATCCAAATACGATAGACGTACAGTTTGGGAATTTGGCGGTGTTACACCTTATAAGCTACCGTAATTTAAACGTGATGTACACATTCAGACGACGCTAAACAATAACCAATAGAACGCGGCTTTTAAATGTGTCTGTATAAGCGTCAGTCAGAGACAGATGGATAATTGATTTTTAAAATTAAGCTATAATTTGCGCATCTTAGTTGTGGAGTTTGTTTCACTGAATGTGGAATACCGCGGATTTCCGCGACTGTACCTACGAATAGACATCTACTCAAAATGAAACTAATAGTCCATAAGTCTATCTATCGGTATATTTGAAACATGTAAAAAAAACAAGAACCTCCCGAGTAAATAGGTGTTGGGGGTCTGAGTATAAACGGCAGCAATTTGCCGTCCACTAGGCTTGCATAAAACTTAAGAGGTCACCGCAAGTCGGCTATTGAAAGCGGGCCGCAGCGGGCGGCGTGCGGCGGGCTCATCAAAAATTTAAGATAAGTGTTATGGCACCTAGCGTGGTTAAACTTTAAACTGAAGCCACACCGAGATTT
Source organism: Papilio memnon (assembly GCA_003118335.3). Lineage (NCBI taxonomy): Eukaryota > Metazoa > Arthropoda > Insecta > Lepidoptera > Papilionidae > Papilio > Papilio memnon. The sequence continues at coordinate 191,877 of LD688954.1, read as the reverse complement.
TACGTTACTGATAAAATGTCTGTAATACTCAGCGACAGTGTTAAAAGAATCACACTAAAAAGCAATTCAGAAAAACTTCCAACCGAGTTTTTTCAAACTATCACACTAAAACTGAGACTATCACAAGTGACAATTGCGAGAACAATTCATAACGACGTCGACAAAATTTGTATTAGATTTTACGTGTACTTTACACCTGGTAGAAGATCTACACAAATCTAAGACACATTTAGTTGATTACGACAGCGTTATTAAAAATATTGTTGATAAGCCTTCTATATTTTTAACTGTACACATTATCACCGAATACTACAGACAATAAATATCATTTATTTAGTACGTTTCACGAATCTACACTCAGTTAATAACATTTCAAAAGCATAAAATATTATTATGCTTGAAATATTGTTCGTTCACATCTTTATAGATTTCCTCGTGAAGCTAATATCCGGGATGTCGTTAGAGCGAAGTTCGCTTCATAGTAAATATCTAAGACGCTACCAGGCTAATATATCATTAGCATCATTATGGAGCAGCTATGTCATTCTACGTCTCATTATAGAAGCGATCTAGAAAATGTTGTCAGTTTTGCTATCGCTTAAAAAGGCATAGTTCCTAATACCATCAAAACACGAAGCTGAGCGATTGTTCTGCAGTGGTATGATTAAATTATCATGACTTAGCATCTATAACTCTTATAGTGCAAAGGAGAAATATACATGCCAGTAAAATATCCACGTGATCATATGAGGCGAGTCAGTGTCAATTTTCGCTCAACCCTCCCCCTCCAACTTATGGTGTAATTTTTTTTTTTATACAATGAGGTGGCAAACGAGCAAGCGGCCACCTGAATCCGCCGAAATGGCGAAGCGACGAATTATTTTGTATAAGGTTATTATGGGACTGCCATGTTTTTACAAACCAATGTCCCTATTAAAAGTACAGAAAAAAAACTTGCACGTAGCTGTTATAAAATCAAATATCGTACTAGCTATTGGCATGCCAATTACTGGCTTACAAATGTTTCATCTACTTGCTTGTGTATTCCCAGCTATATAGATGTTATTGACGGTCTTAACATTAGGGTACTTTCGCCGTTCTTAGAAAAACATTCTTTCGACGTCTTAACATCAGATATTCACAAAGGACTGTTGCATGCGACTTGGGGCTGGAATTCAAAGGCGTCAGGAGAGGGCAACCTCATTCCTTATAGATTACCGTCCGTTTTGAGATGTTAAATTATACGTTCAGGGTAATGCTGCATTAGCTACTTGAATATTTAAGCTTCGCATCCTTAATGTAAACTGGACATTTTTATGGATATCGGCATGCGATTCTGAGTCACAGAATAATCATATACATGTAGTACATTAACGTTACAAAGAAAATAAATGATACGACTTTTTACATCTTCTGGATGGCGAAAAAATTCGAGAAGTATAATAAGATTCTATGAGTAAACTAAGGAGGTAAATGAGAGTAATGGACTTTGAACTCCTTTGTACAAGTCGATTAACTTGACATCCACGTGGTAGCTTCGTCAAATTCAACGAAAAAGTCAATTAAAATTCTGTCCAACTAATCAAGTTGAAGGATTTCCTCGTCCCTTCGCCGCTAACTTTCCACCGGCAAAAGCACGATAAACTTCATTTTCCGTAAAGGACAGTCTTTAATAATAGCCCTTAAATGTAATAACAATATTAAATTAGTGTAAACAGAAAGCTTCAGAAAGTTCAAAGTTCAAAGCGCAGGCTTACACTGACATGGCAGTTTGAACCTCCGAGGAATTTGTAAAGAATTCTGGCATTTACGTTTTGTAACATTATTATGGAACAAGCAGATAAAAGACAAAAGAAAAGAAATTCAATATGCACCTCTTAGTCCATTTTAAAATACATTTGGTCCGAATTCAATGTCAACTTAAAATGTTATACACATCATTATTCCTAAAGGAAACTCTGCTTTCTTGGAAACTAACTTCATCAAACTTCATTTCCAAAAACTAGGATCGAATGACCACAAACAAGTTGTGTTGTTGAACTATGACAACTGTAGTGTCGTGAATCGTGTCCAATCGCTCGATCTCCAGTGGGGGCAGCGAGGCTTGCGAACTGCAAAAAGGAACTCCTTCAGCCCCTAGAGGGCGCTCCTAACTTGTCAAGTTGACTATCCCTATCAAAAATATCGTAGGACACTTTTGTTATTCCGAAGTAATCTTATCCCTATAGTTATTTATTGAAACTTGGTCAAAAGTTGCTGATTCTCACAAAAGACTAAAAGCTTTCAATCATTTCTCACGAATCGCATCAAAAACATTTTAGTCTCGTTTTTTTTCAAGTAGCATAATCAGAGAATAAATCAACGTTGAGTGGCGACGAGGAAAAAATCAATTTCGCTTAGCGGCGCCAAATACCGGCAAAGCATCGTTCAGCATTAACACTGTTGGCTTATCAGCGACCATCGGAGACGACAAAACAAACGCGCCTATAGCACCCTCCCCGCGGCCCCTCACGGCCCCTGAGGGTCCTCAATCCCTCCCCGCCCCCGTCATTGTACTGATAATTTATTTATCAGGACCTTTGCGAAAGGAATTACATAATTCATCTCCGAGTTTCTTTCAAACATTTCAGCCCTCGTTTACTGAAATACTTGTGTTCATTTAGATTACATACAAAATTCATAATTATGGAAAGTTTTGTAGCAATGTCTATGGCATAAAGTGGTCACATTATATACCCACAGCTATATACAGATTCGGTAGACTTTAGACCCTTAGAATGGTAAAGAACAATATGAAAAGGTGCAAATATTTTTACAGATCAAGGTCCATGTTTTGCGAACTGTGGAGCAAACAGAGAAAAACTAGGAGAAGTCAAATGTTTATATTTGATCGGAAACTATTCAGAGCCAACTATAAGCATTCAATTTGTAATTCTGTCAATGGAAAGGTCCTTATTATACTTAACAACTCGTGTTGATGTGTGTCCCCGCTGCTTCTTGTGGAGACCGTCGTCAGTTACAAGCGGAAGCGATTTCATAATTAATAGAAATATGTGAATTCTGCATGTCAATCTGTATTTCATTTTAGTTATTTTGCTGCAACATTCAGAATGTAACATTTTGTAATCAAAACAAACAGTATTAGTGACAAAGGTTAAACAATCTCAAGTTGTAAGTTGTAAGCGTCAATGACTTGTACTGCTGAAAACATCAAGCGAAGTCGCCCAAAGTCGTCTCAACTTAAATTGAATCTCTTACTTAGCGAGAGACTGCGAGAAATGACAAACATGTCGTGTACATAAATATATTTATCAAAAAACTAGCTTTAGGGATTAAAACAATTACTTAGTACCCGATGTGTTCTTTCAAATTTCATTGAGAAACGTTAAGCCAGTTTTGTAATCCATCCATCTAAAATTTCGCATTTATAATATAATGTATGATCTTATGGAAAACAATGGCCTAATATCTATATCGGTTGCCATATCAATAAAATTACTCGTTTTATTACGATGCGGCTGAAAACCAGCGCAGCCTTCAGTGACAAGCTGGAGACCGCATCAGCTGAGCCTTCTCCTTTTGACCAAAAATTGTTTTTTTTTTTATTTCATTAATATGTTCTTTTATTTTTTTATGGTTTTGTGGTCAGTAAATAATGTATTATTTATTTTATTTTTATTTATAAAAAAAAATTCATTGAAATATTGCATCATTTTCATAAAATTACGGAAAAACATTCAACTTCATCTTGTATTCGTTCAGGCGGTTGACTGAGCAAATATTCTCAAGAGCCTTATTGCAGCAATTCAGAGCAAATCATACCAACAAGACGAAATTAAAGAAAATAAAAATGTTTGATCAAACGAAATGCGCTTTCTACTGTATGAAAACTTTGGCTTTGCTTGATTTTATTTATTAACGATATCAAGAAATTTTAGCTGAAAAAGCTTAGCAGTGCTATATAAAAGCTCTTCAAAAACTTTAACCTCATAATTGCTATTATGAAATAACAAAAAAAAACAGCTATTTATATTTGAACGTATTCTCCAGTTGTTTAAAGATCATAATTATGAAATAAACGATCATGTAATTTTTGTTTTTAAAAATAACATCCGAGAAAATGCATTTTACCAATAAGATGCGAAATTATAAAACGAACGTGCCCATGTGCATTTTGTTAAAGAGTACGAGAATTATTGTGCAAGTGAAAGGCACACATGACTGTCCTTACGTAAAAACGTGAAATGAATTTACTTTATAATTTCGCTACCGTCACCAACAGGGGGCGTAGCTCAGATGGTAGAGCGCTCGCTTAGCATGCGAGAGGTACCGGGATCGATACCCGGCGCCTCCAATACTTTTTTGCCTTTTTTCCTTAAAGTCACAACTAACTTGACTTCTCCATGAGATTGTAAACAACAACACAAATAATCAAGTGGACATTTAAGTTTTGACTTATAGACGCACAGTCCAAGCCGCTGTGTCATTTAAACAGTACTGGTTTGGGCTTGGTTGGCCAACCGCCCAGGGCGCTGGACAGAAATGGGAGCTACAGGTCCACGAATTACAGTCTCACATAAGCTTGTCAAATCCCGAAAGATTATAAAAAAAGGGGCGTCTATAAATTACGCAATCAGCTTTTAAAATACCGCTACCGTGACCTTGCGAAGTGGGACATACCTTTCGCTCCAATAACCCACTAATAAATTACAGGTAAGCCTGTGCCGTATTGATAATGACAAATATGTGATGACACGAGCAGTTATCGGAACGGAAAAGGTCGCTGCACAATAATGTGTAGTTATATGAAGAAGAAATCAGTCGGAAATCACGTGCGGAATATCGAAATATCTTTAGGTACAATATCAAATGTATATAGGGCTTTAGTCCGCGACTTCGTCGACATGGAAATTGGAAATACACTTAGTAAGTAGCCTATATGTTTTTCCAGACTATTTTCAGCATCTATGCTATATTAAGTCATCCATCCATGAAAACGCGTTTTATTTTCCAAAATACTAAAAGAGAAATTTTTGTCTTTTTCATTCTCTTTAAAGTTATCGAGATAATTATTTATTTTATAGAAGTATTTGCAGTGAAAACTAACCGATATTCAACTCCAATGTTGCCTATTTAAAATTTAAGTATAACATTTGTATCAACAATGACAACTTTATTTTATTCACTAATTCCAGTTAACACTGCATTGTTTATTTTTATGACAGTATGAAAATGACAAAACAGTAAAAAGGAATCATAATTAGTACACCAAACGGCGATATCCACTTTGTATTTTACTGAGTTCAAACCGAGCTTCGAGCACAGCTGCCTATTGCACAGAATAACACAAAACGCACAGAGCCGTGCACTCTGTGCGGCAAATTGCACAGAAAGGTATGCAGCAATGCGTTGTTTGCGCTCGGAGCTGCGAGTGACGTCAGCGAATTGTGCACCAGGAATGCAGTACTAGGTTGTGCTTTGGCGTCCATTCCCTTATTAGTAGGCTTTTTACTGTTTGCAAATAACACTAGTTTCCTAATAAAGGTGCAAATTTGCACTAATTGTAGTAATAAAGGCTTCATTTATTCACTTTATCCAGCCTTGTATTATCGTATAACATTATTCCTCTTGTTAACATTAAATCAACTCAGAGCTCTATTCAACTAGATTCTTGTGCAGCTGCGGGACGGCTATGACGTAAGCATACAGTATGCAATACCGCTGAGAATAGGCATGCTTCAACCCGAGTCATAATAAGGGGATCGGTTAGTACTATGTACTATCACTACTAAAACTTACATGTATTTATTCTTTGAAATTAAAGACGAGGGAATAAAGAGCAGCTTTACATTGAAACTGCGTATTATATACAGTAAATGTTTAAGTGAAAGGCCTAAGGACCTTGGTTAAGGTGCTTTAGATTAGTTTTTTAACCAACATTGAAGTGTAATAAACATATTTCATAAAATAACCAACAGGGGGCGTAGCTCAGATGGTAGAGCGCTCGCTTAGCATGCGAGAGGTACCGGGATCGATACCCG
>LD688954.1:166843-182576 GCA_003118335.3 Papilio memnon | reverse complement strand
TTAGGCTCTATGTAATAATAAATCTAAACGTATTGTTCATGTCATAATGCGAAAATTCAATTCCACTAAACATCGACGTAGTAACGCGTTATCTTAATCGAGTCTTGAGTCTTTTCTCTTCAGATTGCTGAAGTGAAAGTACAGTTAGCCAACAATCACAGGATTAAGGGCTAAGCGATGCTATCGGTTCTGCTTTCTTTATGCTGATTTCACACTAGGGCGGCACAGTGAGGTAGAGCAGTAGACAATGCAGTAGTCTTGTTTAATCACACACTTACTCGCAACAGTACTGGATGCTTAGCACAAACGTCTGCAAGAAATTACTCGTAACTTCATCAACATAATTACACCAACAAATCTTACAAATATTTTATCGATGACGTAACAATTTTTTTTTGCTAAGACTGTTCTCTCGACAAGTTCGCTTAAACAATCGAAGTTCGTTCTTACTGTTCCCTTGTGTGAAACTAGCATTATCTACGTAGCCCCGTGTCACTTGGTTGAAATAAACCCAATGCGACTCGGTGACATGACGCGACTAAACCTGGGACTTGGTTTATACGCGTTTTCCCTTATCAAGGACAACAGGCGAGGCTCTGTTGGAGGTAAAAGGCTGTGTTTTAATTTTATTTATCCTTATTCACGTAACACTCCGCCAGAAAGTCGAGTGCTGAATAAATGTTCTGCTGTTTGCGGATTACGCACCTACGTACGTTGTACTTAGTTTTCTCTCGTTATAAAGTAAAATAAATTAACCGATCTTCGTAAGCAATTTCGCATTTGAAATTAATTAAAAACTTCGGTGGAAATAAAATAGAAAGAAAAAGGAATGGCACAGGAAAAAAGTTATCTGTAGTCTGGGGGTAGGGGATTGTTACTTTAAAACCCTACGCAGCTGGCGCTGATAAATTCGACAATTTACTTACGAGTATGTACGACCGCATTATTTCAGACAACCACGACTTCGGCAAACGGTAAACATTATGCACAATACCTCATTGTCTCTCTCATGTTTACGCTCTTTGTAATATGATTGACGTACAATTTCGAATCAGGAAGATATTCAATTTTGGAAGCATACGAACTTTTTCCTAATGACCTACTGTTCAAACCAAAGTACTCCGCATTGTATCAATTAAATTAAAGATAAACTAGAATGAAAATAAACTTTCATACAGCTCTTGTAAATAGATAAGTTAATATATTTTTTTGTTGTATTTTATTTGATTCTCATACTTTTCCCTTATTTATTTGTAATTTGTGTGTGTATTTTGTTATAAATATAAAAGGTGGGACACCTACAAACCACGTAAGTGGTCTGACAGGAAAGTGTAATGTAACCATATTGTAAATATTTTTTAAATAAAGATAAATTATTTTAAAAAAATGTTCTTTAGACGATATCATAGGTATAAAATGATGAGTGTACAGCATTGAACATAAACTTGTTGATTTCCAATAGACGTAATTGATTGAAAACATTCAGAGAGGTTCAGTTGAAAGGCTGCGAGGGGATCAGTCGGCTCTTAGTGACTCCTGTCGTTATGAAAGATGCGAGATGAAAGGTACGCCGCGCCTCGCCGACGTCGGTAAAATATGCCGATGAAGAAAAATAAGTCTATTCAATAAGATAATCTAAACTGTGGCTGAGAATAGATTGGATTCTAAACGGGCTTGAATTATTTATAATATAATACTATTTACTTATACCTGTTCAACTTACAATATTCACTAACGTATATTTAAAACTTTTTATGTACTTATGGTACGCGTAAATATTAACTAAATAGTTAAAAAAATACTAATTTACATAGTTAAACGATAACTTTTCTCTTTCGTGCACTAAGTGCATGCGAAGCACATCTCCGGGAGTGCGCTGGCGAGGCGAGCGCAGCCGCGGGGCGCGCTAATGGCCACTCATTAGCGCTCAGCGCAACTCGGGCCTTGTTCACACCATAATGCCCTCACTTACATTATCATGAAATGACTGCATAACTATATACAACCGTATTGTATAAAATATTACAACTAACTATTCGAAGGCAACGAAATCTGAAGTCTCTACCTACCCCTTTGAGTTATAAGAGGGCCTGCAGATTCAGTTATTACTAAACCATTTTCCTACAGATTCTCATCTGTCTTAACTTAAATATGACGTAATCTAATGACGTACCGTGCAGTCTACGTGTTACCTAAGTAATCAACTGTACATATTTGTAGTTACAATGTATAAATAACTACAAACTAGCAGGTAACGTAATTTGTGTATGCGCAGTGCTCCGCGCTCTGAGCTGCACCACTTGATTGGTTTAGCTCTCGTCTCCTCACTCACTGTCAATACACACATGCATATAATCTATGAAAGGTTTAGAAACGTCAATGAATTGGTTTGCTTATTGCATTTTCATTCAGAAAAATCTAAAAAATAAGTTCAGTAGTTTTTGAGTTTATTCGTTAGGTAAAAAATATCTTTCCTCTTTATAATATTAACGTAGATGTAGATAAAACTTTTAATATCTTACTAATATTATAAATGCGAAAGTTTAGATGGATGGTTGGATGGATGGATGGATGGATGGATGGATGTTTGTTAGAGTTTGTAGCCTAAACAGCTGAACGGATCTGGATGAAATTTGGCAGAGACGTAGAGGATAGTCTGGAAGAACACATAGGCTACTAACTTTTGTTTTTTTTAAACCCGCGCGGACGGAGTCGCGGGCGAAAGCTACTGCGATAATAATAATCATGTTTTATTGTTACAAAAAGTATCCCAAAAAATCAGAATCAAATATTTAAGTGTGTTTTATTTATTTCAAGTAATTACAACGTACTAATTTTTACATATATCATACATATATTTATTTATATCATACATATATTTTATATATATTTTATAAAATATCACACTGTACATAAAATACAACCTCACTATTGAGATTGTTTTCATTTTAAAGCGATATTTAATTGGTACTTTAACGTGTGTTAACATAGTTCGGTACATATTGTTAGCACATCAAATACAGTGTGCGGTTGACACGGTTCTAAAAGTCGAGTAGCTGTCGATGCTGACATCCAACATCAAACAACAAGAGCAGACGCACACCTTTGACTAAACTATCGCACAACTGTTGTGCGATTGTCGATTTCAACTGTTTAGTTGCACAACTAAAGATCGAGTAGTGTGCGCAACTCCATATACGAGTAAGCTCATAGGAATTAAAGCGAGCCCAAACAGTTGTGCGATAGTTTAGTTTCAGGTGCGCACGCTTTAATAATCAACAACTATTGTATTGCTATTTACTACACAGATAGATGTAACAACTATCTATGATAATCTAGCAATCTACTTACCATTTTAAACAGTAAACCTGTTAAAAAAAAACCTTTTAATAACTCCTTATTTATAATATTAACAACTGAAAAGGTCGAACAAAATAAAACTCATTACGCTCGAAACATTCTATAATTTAAAAGTGTATAAACAAGTAAGTAGTACAGCCACTTTGGTGGATTTAATTTGAAAAGTTGCGGCGGAATGGATGTGGCCAGACAACACGAACGCTCTCTGTATTGCCTCCCGATGAAATATTGATGAGCACAGAGATGCCCGTTTTCTTAAGCTGGGTTCACACAAGGGTAGTACTATAGCAGATCAGTAGACTGTACCAGTACTGTTAGCGTAGAACGTCGCGATACTATTGTTTCAACAATAAGTCTGCGTTCAAACTATAGCAATACTGAACTCTCTACTGTTCTACCCTTGTGTGAAACTATCATTATACTCGTCTCTACCACAAGCGATGTGAAAACTTTAGTGAAGTACAATACGTGCGTTTGCCGCGTGTAATAATATATTATAGCAAGAAAAGAAACACATAAAAAATGTTATGTAGAGCATCTTTATTATAGTTCAATTGTTTTTGTCAGAATATTTCACCTATGATACTCGTAATAATTGAGGGTTTTCATTTTTCAAATATCTACTGTACTGAGCTGTAGTCTCTGTGGTTGCAGTTTTCACAACAAATTGGTTTCGTTGCCAAAAAGAGCCGCGTTTAGCCGCACGCCGCGCCGCGCCGCGCTGACCGAGTTTGGACAAAGCTTTATTAATGGCCACTGAGCAAACAAGCAATGCCTCGAGGTACACACTGAAGCGAATTCACATCAAATGCTAAATAAATCTTTTAAAATCTCAACATGTAGTTTTATTTTGCTTTCCCTTTATCAAACTAAAGTAAATCACAGTGCATTTTTTACAAGTTATTCAACCATTTATCATGTTAGTGGGGGGAAGTAACTTTACGATTAAACTTAAATAATAATACTAACATTGAATTTATCTTTAAATAACTAAAATTTTAAGATAAATTTAAAGTAAAAATAGCACAATACTAATAACCGAAAATAGTTTATTTTAAAATCGCCATTAACTTCACACTTTAACCAATCCCTAAGATTAGCGTAATGTTCAACAGCATCAAAAGTTTCGTAGAACACGCTACAACGCTACGGTATCGTAGCGGGGCAATCGCTGTATCTACGGAGACTGTACTCTGAACTTCAGACCGCACAAGATATCCTTAAGTTACTGTTATACGTCCCATTGCAAATATATCCTCGTGTAATTTATAATTCTAACTTAAGTTAGAATATTGCGTAACTTCGAGCTGTAATTACACTTACTGAATAAAGTGCATGTACCCACATTTATTATCTACTTCTACTTATATAAGACTAGCTTTCGCCCGCGACTCCGTCCGCGTGGAATTAAAAAAAAACAAAAGTGAGTAGCCTATGAGGCTACAAACTCTAACAAACATCCATCCATCCAACCATCCATCCATCTAAACTTTCACATTTATAATATTAGTATGAAGTATGAAGTATGAAGTATGATTAAGGTATTTGTAATGTTTTAAATGATAAAGTGATCAGCGATACGCATGTGCACGAATTGTGGCTTAATTTATACTTCTTTTTCCTGAGTAAAAATTCACAATTCGGAAATTCAATGATAGTTCAAGGATTTACGCATTTGCTATTCAAATACACTCTACACTTAATTAGGTAGTTAACTGAAATGTAGGTAGTTAATTTCAATTGAGTTTCGTCGATCAAAGCAACTGCCCCGCTTCAACATGTTACAGCTCTCTAATTGCAGTCTGATTGCATTTCCTGAACGTACTAACTCAAACATATGGAGAAACCGTAACGAATTGTTTCGTTACTACTTAAAAATCTGTAATAATTTAATTTAACCAGATTAGTAATTAATTAAACGGTTCCTTTAAAAAAAATGATTATTTTCTCGCTGTCATGATCCCCGACATTCGCCAAGCTTTGTAACGCCAGGCTCGTAATCTGCTATATTCTTCTTAGGAAAAAATGTCCAACTACGTACAGGTTAAATATTAATTACTGCGCAACCTTTGACACTGCCTTTTACCCTCTCTTTTATGCAACCCGTGTATCTTTTATTTTGTAAAGCCCGCTACACACTAAGTTTTAACAAGGTAGGCTATCATAGCTAGATGTGGAGTATAGTATAGTTTCTCAGCTATATTTAACCATTCGTTAGAGTTTTTGGTTCAATAACTTCATGTTATACATTCCCGAACTACGTAACTTAAGTTTTACTTAGTTGAAACTTATATCAACCTAACAGTAATGGTTTACTAGGTAATGATAAAATAAATAGAGACGCCAGCAACCCTCATTAGTAGAATAGTTGAAAGCTAAAAAATGAGAAAATAAATTGAACAATTTATTGAGTCAATTAAAAATATTTCACTACCTTAGAATTTATATAGGAAGCAAAGATTCTAGATCGAATAAAGAAAACCTTTCAACTCAAGAGATTACGTGAGGGTCACGGACGTAATTATTTCCTGTGTATTGACTCCTCGAATCAAATAGAGTAGCTGAAATCCAGTCTAACTAAAACGCTAGTTGCGAACCACGTTAAAGTCGATTTACAGTGCTTCAGACAAGAATAAACATCTCGAGTGGTATTTGTCTACGTGAACAGCCTTGTATTTTACTGAAGCGTAGGTGGAGTTCAAGGCTTTGATATTTACATTATAAACTTATATTTCAGCATTAGTGAATGGTTGTTAATATTTTACTGTATATATGCATACGATAGAATTATAAAGTAATAAAAAGATAGTTCAACTTAAGCTGCTATTAACTGCCATACATTTTAATTTAAAGTTGCATCTAAAAGCTCCAATTTTCTCACGTCGAACTAATCCCTCATGCATGGTATAAATTGTTGGGAACGTAGACTTGCATGCCTATGTATAGATCGACGACCGAAGTGGTATGCAGCCGAAATAACTGAATATTGATTTGTGCTAGCGTGGTTTGCGTCGCATTGCTTAAGATGTTGCCGATGTGAGAATTATTTATGCATAGTTCGAATGAAGTGTTACCAATAAGTATAAATTTATATTTCTTTCCTCTATGATTATTTACTAGCTATAAAAGCTTTGCCGAAAATTTGCAACATGAAGCAGGCATTATAATCTTATTAATCCTACTAATGTAATAAATGCGAAAGTTTATATAGATGAATCTTTGTTAGAGTTTATAGCCTAAACAGCTGAACGGATCTCGACGAAATTTGGCATAGATGGTTGTCACTACATAACTCCAAAACTGCTTAACAGATCTCAATGAAATTTGGGGCAGAACTTACATAATCTGGAAGATCAGGCTACTTACGGAGTTTTCTTTTTACAACGTTTTTTTGTAATTCCGCGCATTACAAAACTCTCTCGGGCAAAAGATACAAAATACAAGAACTTAAAATTTAATGTTTCGTGTAATAATAGAAAATATTTCAATGTAAGACCGGTTGTAATGTTAGTGACACTCGTATTATTGTTGGTTCTCAGTAAAGAGTGAAACAGTTTCCTTGCGACTTGGTAAAGGCATTGTAGTCACAAACGTCTGCAGGCGGCACAAGAGGTGTCGAGCACTGCTTAGCTTTTGTGTGCACTGAATGCCCTAGCGCTCACCACTGGACCGGAATTATAGGTATATTTTACGAGCTTTTATATTTTAAACTCTACAGTTAAAATTTATTATATTTCTTGATCAATTTTAACTAAAATCTAATTCACTATTAAAACAAAAATATATTAATAAGTACAGAGTCTCTTCCCAATTAGTGGAAGCAGGACATATTTAAAATATCATGGTATTGACAAAACAATAAAATAATGAATTATATTTTAATTGTCTAACACATATTCTACCGACAGTTAAAAGTAAGTTTAACGTTCACGTTAAGTTGAGCGTTGTGTCAAACTTAAGCTGTGCTTAAGAAGATTGCTTAGCAGGCTTTACGCCGCTCCCGGCGTCTCGGCCAGACTTCCTGTTTCTGTTAATTAAATAGCCAGGGAGGTCAGCCGGAGCTTTTTGTGTTGTTTTACTTCGCACTTCCCTTCGCTTCTACTTTTTGTGGAGTTTTTAACTAAAAATACATTTTTTTCTTAGCTTTTAAAATGTTTCTCTCGGCGGTTATTTTGTTAATTATCTCTCAAGGCGATTGCGAGGACTCTGTTTTTATTACTTCGCAAGATTTTATTACGTTGTAATTATTTTTTTGTGATTTCGCTTTTACATTTCTTTCCCACTTAATAGTAGCTTAGACGTTAAATTAATCTATTTGCTTGGTCGTGGCTTATAATGTCCGATTAAAGTAAATATGTAAGCACACATGAATTTTGTTTATTGATTAATAAGTTTACAATAACATCAATAAGTTGAGCCCTCATTATTACTGTGTGTAAATAAAACGGTATAAAGTGCAAATACAAAAAAATGAAATTTAAACGAGTCCAATGCTTTACAAGTGATTGCTTCGCTCGAGTTATATCTCTGTGTAAGCGAACACAATTGACCTATTTCAATAAAGTATTAAAATGCAAAGATTTTATAAGGTTATTATAACAACTCAATGCTTACCAAAAATAAACTTAAGAACTACAAATATATTTGTAGTTCTTAAGTACAAATATATTTGTAGTTCTTAAGTTTATTTCATTAGTATAGAATCGATTATAATTTTCATATTATCTGTTTTTCATCAGTTTTGATAAAGTATACGAACGAATACGTGTATCCACGTCCAAACTTCCGTCATTAAATAAACAAACCCGACAAGTGTGTCGTTGTGTCGCGTTTGTTCACTGTAGCAGCAACATTGAGCCGACGTAAGGTTAGCGATGTGAATATACCGATTTTTACACGATATATGCCAGACTATATTTACAAAGCGAGAAAACATTAAATTTTATTCTTAAACTTTATTAAATTTTAAAAGCATTCTAGGCTATAGGATGCTAGTTTCTTTAGATTCTAGAATCTAACTGAAAAGATGTGAATCCATACAACAGCCGATTGGTTATGACAAGATGAGGTGCGAAGGTGTAACAATCTGCTGTAAATCAAACTGCTGCTATAAAATGGGGCTTCATAAATCGAACTCGGATCGAATTAGATTCGGACCAGAATTGTTCCCTAGGCATGCGGAATTATGACATTAGGCATTAAACTTAAATAAATAAATCTTATTGGACTAATAATAGATATTAGGTATTTCTGCAGTAAAAACTTACGGTTACGTTTCTATCAGTCGGACAAATATCGATTTCTCCATCGAGGGTCGACCGCGTGTTAGTTCTAACCCTGAGCTCTGTTGCCGTGCCCTTTGGATATTCTATCGATAGAATAAATATGTCATAACAAAGGAAATACTCTAGAAATGTAACTCGATCGATGCATCGTAATAGACATCAATAAACTCAGTATATTGTTTAGTGGGCAATCGAATTATTTGAATACTGATTATTAAAGCAATTGTTTATTATATTTACGATACAACGTTTATTCTATCTACAAATAAATGAGTCCAATTAAAAGAGGATAGACAAGTAAGATCCGGCAAAGCGGCAGGAGTAATGAACCAGGTCGGCTGAGAGCGGCCGAGGTTCATAAATATTGAACACTGGCAGATTACCTGCCGTGCTGCAGGTAACGGTGCAATATTTATCCTTCTATTACCATATCCATTACATTTCTGAGGTAAATTAGGCATTTGGGGTAATTGTTTTTAATAAACAGTAAATAAAGACTTTAATGTGGTAAAACTTTAATAAAAAGAAACACAAAAATAACCTGAACAGTAAAATTAGAATCAGACGTTTTCAGTAACAATTATTGCCACCTGTAACTGTAATTCTAAATATACTTTACAGTAGAAATACGCGTTATTTGACTCTATAACAATATTTGTAAAGCTATAATTTCTTATTTTTCAAACCTAATAAATTAATTGTTAGCTACCCACTAACCCCTGTCCTTTATGACGGCTCCTTCATGTTGTGCAAGATTTTGAATCCTACATTTGTTATTTTTCAAATAGAAAAAAACAAGTTGATTTAACTGTTCACTGCTGTAACATCACGTATTGGAGACATTAGAGATGGAACAAAGAATGTCTCGTAATATGAGTGCGCTCGTTCGCTGCAAGTCACGACAGCTGTTCTTAACGATAATGGCTGTGATTCTACGGAATAATGCACGTTTACAAATAACAAAAGTTCAAAGGAACATATAAACCACTAGCGACTATTTCTCTTTTAAAATATACTCGATAACTACATACTAAGAAATCAAATAATTTTAAAGCCATGTTCAAATCAATCGTATAAACTACACATTACTCGTATAACATACAGCTTCAAACTAATTCGTAGTTTCCAATAGAATAAACCAATTACGTTCTTAAAATATATTAAAAAACAACATGGTTGTTATTTCCAAACAATTAACTTACATTGTTTATATTTATAATGCGGCTTAAGGCGGTACTTAACAAGGATAAAACAAGTGACAACATTTAGCCAGCAAACCCCCCTCCACCCGGTGCGCAGCAACCCGGCCCCCGCCGCGTCATCCTCACAGATCCTCTCAGGATAACAGCCCAACACAAAGCCTTTAGATCAATAGATAAATATAACCTTTTCGTTACAAGGGATTTTATTATGCAAACAATACGAAAAGATAATATGTGAAATAAATATTGATGCTACGGTTACTGCTACGACAGTTCTACGCCGTAGAACAAATTTTTGTTTATCAATTCTGGAAGACAGCATTTCTGACAATCGTTAACATTTTTTACAGCGAACTCATCATTGACAAATTCCTTTCCCGCTTCCTGCACA
This sequence comes from Papilio memnon, assembly GCA_003118335.3. Classification (NCBI taxonomy): domain Eukaryota; kingdom Metazoa; phylum Arthropoda; class Insecta; order Lepidoptera; family Papilionidae; genus Papilio; species Papilio memnon. The sequence goes on along the minus strand of LD688954.1, from coordinate 172,338 downwards.
ATTAGCTGGAGGCATTTTGGGCTAGTTCTGGCTCCGGGCGGCGGGAGGGTTAAGGGCCGCTTAAGGGAGTCTCGATACAGACTAACTCGAGCGCGCTTCGAATAAATTAACATTCAGATTAAACTCTAGTCTCGAGCCAATAATGTTTCGCAATGTTCAAAGTTGTAATACAAGTTTCATTACTTTGATATCGAAAACTTGCAGACTTTAGAATTCGTCATATTTTAAAACTCGATTTATTGTAATTCGAGCAACCAATTAATAAAAATTCCGAATATAAAACTTTACTAATAACTCAGATTTCTGTCCGTAAGTAATTGAAAAACTTTAAAGTACAGAAAAGTACAGGTTATCTAGATATTAAAACATGTCCTAAATGATTTCACTTAAATGCCAATAACATGTAGATAATAAAATCCATCAATCACATATTGCGGAATGGACAGATTACTTCGACTGTTAAATCCCTTGTAAATGAATACAAAACCCGAGCGAGCCTGCAATTATCCTGATGGATGGCTCCGAGCGCGACTCGATTACCGTTTTTATGTGACGTCACAGTACACACGGCAGTCCATCAACATCACGTAGTCGCAGCCTGAGTGAAGAATGAAGGTGAAATAAAAAGAAATCCATCATACTAACTTGTGAAGTTTCATTACATAAAAGAAATTATGAAATCTACATTCGGTAGGATTCAAAATCCATGTATTTTCGTGAACCTTTGGTAGGATTTGAGCACATGTAAGGCTACCAAATAATGCATTTGATCATACTAACATTATAAATGCGAATGTTTAGATGGATGGATGTCTGTTAGAATTTGTAGCCTAAACGGCTGAACGGATTTCTATGAAATTTAGCCTGTGCTAAAGAGACCAGACTATCCTCTACATACAGGTGTACTTACATAGGACACATAGGCTACTTACTTTTGTTTTTTTTTTAATTCCACGCGGACGCAGTCGTGGACGACAGCTAGTCAATTATAAAGATAAAACACATAGTGCTAGATGTTAACGCGTTTAATTCAATTAACTTATATGGCATACCTATATACTTACCTTCATAAACCATGTACTAGTACCGCTGAAAAGGTCAAGGATGTAAAATAAAGACAGCAAAAAGGCTTCATAAATTATTACTTGCCTAAAAAGATACAATTCTATGTCTTTATTCTGACTCACTAAAGTTTTCACATCTTAATTTTTTTAAGACTATGCCATTTGGATTTAGTTAGAAATTGAGTTATGCTGATTGTTACTAACATAATACCAAATTACGAACTGTATGACATTGTAAACTGTATTGCAATGCTATTATTGCATAGTATACAGTGTGTACACAGCCTTTCCCGGTGTGGAGCCGTCACCTCGCCGCGCCTTGTAATGACTTGAACACACACGCTCATAACGAGATCAATACATCAATAAGAGTTCTATATAAACAGTTAAAAATAAACTGTTGGTACATTATATTATACTTATCTTATATTCAGCCATCTAGTATATTGTATACTAGCTGTTGTTAGTGACTTAGTCCGCGTGAAATTAAAAAATAATAAAACGTATAGCGTACGTTACTGACTGCTAACGTAGATTTTTTATGTTCAAAGTAGTTTTAAAATCAGCCCTGAAGTTCTTGAGTTGTTTCAATATATACAAAATTACGAATCTTTCATCTTTAGTATAGAAAAGTAAAGAAACATGTTAATACACTCATAACAGAGGAGATGTATATGTATGTGTAGAATTAAGAAATCGCATCCATCTGAAATCTAGTCTCTACACTATTCAATAATAAAACTTTATATCTTGTTTACAAAATAAACTAGAATTAACGACAAATGTAGTAGGATATTTGTATTTTGTCAACAAATAAAACAAATACCCAATAATAGAGTTTCAAGTCTTTATTAGTTCTCCATTAACCTATTTTAAAGCATTTTACCTGACAGCGGCGGGTCTGAGGAAATTGGAACGGTTATGAAACACCCCCGAGGGCTGGAGGGGAGACTATTAAGTTGTTAAAACTACAAAATTATACAGCTATTTTTGAACTTGTTCAACTCTAGTGTTAATTAAAAACTTTATTACAGACAAGGGAAGTTTGTTACAATGATTACTAGCTTTCGACCGCCTCCGTCCGCGTGGAATTAAAAAAAACAAAGGCAAGTACCCTATGTGTTCTTCCAGACTATCCTCTACATCTATGCCAAATTTCATCGAGATCCGTTCAGCCTTTTAGGCTACAAACTCTAACAAACATCCATCCATCTAAACTTTCGCATTTATAATATTAGTAAGAAGTAAGATTTCATATATATTTATAACGTCACAAGTATGAATTTCTTTAATAGTGATCATCATTAAGATCTGTAAGATGAATTATAATATTAGAGTCGCCTCTAAACACGTCGATAGATAAAACAAAGTTAAACTATTCATTCCAAGTTAGACAAGCAAAAGAAAAGTATCAAAGCTCCGATCATTGGCGTCATTGTTCGCTGGAGCCTTAAAAATGAGTTTCCATTTAAAGCTAATAGAGATCTTAGCGGTCTTCAGTTTTATTTACAAAGTTCTTTTCTTTACCTTGAATAAAACACTCTGAAACGTATAAAAACAAAACACTAAAGATAATTATCGTAAGATAAGTTGGTACGATAAGTTAAAATGGATATAAATCCGTTAAAATTTTTATTTTAAATTGTACGAGTCACTTCAAATGTTTTTAAATTTTAATTATCAACATGCATAAATGAATAACACGGCAACAAATGGATCCATAATCATTTATTTACTTAGATGTTTTGTTTTCAAAATAATATTTGATTTCCAGCAGCGGGAATTCAAAAGCAGATTCCATCCGCACATAAGATGTGCTAAATTCCCATAATGTTGGATAGATTACATTCGTAGTTTTAAAGTAGTTGGAAGTGACGGTAAGTTATGTGCTTAGAGCAGATGTAGTGGTTGTTGCGAGCGCTGCCCTCTGCCGGGGGCTTGTTAGTAAAACTTAAAACGTTACAACCGCGCCGTTAAATACATAAGCTACGTAATTAAATTTATAAGCATTGTGTGAACCGAACTGTGAGTAATATACTATTATACTATAATAAGAAGCTGTAAGAAAAGTTAATTTAGGCGATTTTTCACCTTTAGTTATTGTTCGTGGTTTCGTGTTGATTAAAACGGTTTTATTGTCTTATAAGTTTTTCATTTGATATAAACCGCACGCAATAAATATAAAGATTTGTGAAAAACATTTCTAAAGCAAATAGGACTGCGCTACAAAAAACATTGTAGCAAAGAGCTACGACATAGCGCTACGACGTATTGTAGATCGTAGATGCCCTTTTGTTCTTCGTAGCCAAGTTGTTACCTCAGGTTGAATGGTCGATGTTTCAAGAAAAAACCGTTTCTACTGCCTTATTTTATGAAGTCACCGTGTAAATCTTTTATTTAACTAGCACTAACTTTTGCATTCATATTTTTATAACTTAAATCTGAGCATTTACATTCAAAATGCACTTCACAAAAAGCAGGTCACATTTAAACAGCGAGGTTTCGTCCAATTTAGCAATGAGCTCGCATCGCGGCCACCAAAATCTCTCGACTCGCAAAATATCAGCCGCTTCATACAGCGACGAGATCTTTTCAAGTCGTTTTCATTCAGGAGCTGAATTCGCGCTCAGCTCGTGAATGGAAAATGAGATGCAATTTTTTAAACCGCAGAATGTTATTTATGTTAACATTTTTACAACAAGATCTGCTCTTCACTCGACCCGGTTATCGGTAATGAGACATTTATGTTATAAGCTTTGCGAGTTATTTTTTTCATGGCAATGACATTTTTACACCTACTTTAATCAAACTAATATTATAATTGCGAAAGTTTAGATGGATGGATGGATGGATGTTTGTTAGAGTTTGTAGCCTAAACTGGTAAACGGATTTCGATGAAATGTGGTACAGATGTAGAGGATAGTCTGGAAGAACACATAGGCTACTTACTTTCGTTTTTTTATAATTCCACGCGGGCAGAGTCGCGGGCGAAAGCTAGTCATAGAATAATACATTGCGCTGATTATTAGTAATTATTATCATCATAATAATTGGTATCTAAGTTCTTCAGGCTCTTTACAAAAGAACTGATATTCCATGTAAAGCTATGTAGTTAGATAGTGAAAGAGGGTTGGCAATAAAGCATGCTCCCAGGGGACGCTAGGGAGAACATGTGGGTCGCGAACTTTGCGCTGGTCTCCATCTCTGGAGATTTATGAATTTGTTACGATGCCTTTTTATTTTCAAGTTGTATCATATTTTAGAATAAAAGCGTTTTATTGTTATAATTCTAAGATTTTTTTATCATATATCATGCATTTACCAATTAGAGTATTAAAAAGCGCGTGTATAATATCAACTGTAGTTATTTACACTAAGTTACGAGCAACAGTTACAAGACTGTTTTAGGGTCATAATACTTTTATATCTTACGATTAAATTAAACTCAGTGTTCCGTAGCTATATACATGCTTTGTTTTATCACGTACTAAAGATTTGGTAGCTTTTAGTGAATTGTGTCGAAACATCATAGGGTAATAACATGTAATAAATAATGAGAATGATTTACGACTGTATGTACAACGTCTTTAATGGAGCAGACAAAAGTAAAGATTTTACTGTGATTTGACATATCAATAATAGAATTTTCTATATATTTAACAAAACGCATGTTATCTCTCTGAGTGTCCTTATGATTAAGATAATTAAAAGCTGTATACCATATTTTAAAAATACTTTGTTAGTGTGGAAAATTTTCCGTAGCTTGACAACTAACTACTTTTAATGGACTGAACACAAAAACATTACAAACAAGAAAATAATAGACATTTATTAGCATTCTAATAAAAATGGTTATACTCGTAGGAATAAAACAAACACATTACAAGTCAACATAAAATACGAGACAACACAGGACAATTAAAATTAATCAAACAAATGAAATGAAGAAAAAAAACAACAAATTCTTAACAAAAAAGTGAGTATAGTATTTTAAAATTAATTGTCTTGGTCTAAACTAAACAAAAATACAACACAACCAGAAATAACAATATAAACTTTAATTAGCTATCTCATAGAAGTATAGTTATAGGAACAAAACAAACAAATTAACATAAACTAGAAACAAACAGTGCAATTTAAATTATAAAGCAAAATTAATGAGGAAAAACCACTTATATTAAAAACAGAAAAATATGTTAATACAGAAAGTGCAATTTAAAATAATAAAACTATATAATGAGTAAAAAAAACCACTTATATTACAAACAAAAAAAAGTTAGTACAGTAAATCCACCACACCACACATTATAGAAAACCTTTTAAATGACCCCACCATCTTCTGAAGAAGGGAAGCACAGACTCCAGCGCTATTCTATATTTACTTACGAACAGCCTTTTCGCATGCGTACCTGACAACAGAGAAACATCAAT
>LD688954.1:122868-163174 GCA_003118335.3 Papilio memnon | reverse complement strand
AAAAAGAATTATTCAAAAATATGGTGTAATTGCTGACATCTTAGGCAACCAAAGAAGTGTGTGTTTACGCTTTATTATATTGGTATAGAGTATAGAAGATTGATAGGAATAAACACCTATTGGTGCTTACAGGTTATATCTGTGAAAATCCGCCGTTACACTCACATACAAATTGGTTTCCTAATAGTACACAATTAATCAATTGTTCATGATTATCAAACAGCTACAGTTAATGGGCGCGTAATGACTGGCCGCGAATAATGTGTAAATCATTCAATATGCTGCGAGCACATCTAATTAAAATGATTAAATTTCTATGAACTGATGTATATTTGTTAAATGATTGATTTCTATACCTTATATTTCAATATCTTTACCTATGCTGCCTGCTAACCTTTTCTCTATCCAGTAATAATAGACATTGATTACTGCTACATTTTTAAATCAAAACACAAAAACAATACGCACAATATTATTGTTTAAAAGTAGAAACTATATACCGCTGTCCATCTATCAATACCTAGGTCCAACGCAGACGTATTCTCCGTCTAGTGCGTACGTAATACAGCGCGTAGTGTAGTGCCTACGTGGCTGCGACGTCTAGTGCCAGCCCCGACCAATTACCACTTCATTGGACAACCCTACTGCACCGGCACACGCTATTCACACATTTATTTAAAACAATAATAAAAAAGAAAATTGAGCTATGAAATAATATTATCAAATAAAGAACGAGTGAACAATTTTTATATTATTAACCACTGTTTTAGTTTTTTTTTTTACAATAACTTTACAATGTTTACAATAACTAGAGTAAATTACAATTAGAATTTTGAATCATCGATTTCAAAGGAAATTTAATAAAGACAATTCCTTTGTCTTTACACTGGTATTAAACCTATTAATAAACAAACCTAATGATATGAAAAATATTGATGGGCAAGTACATAATAGAGATGAGCAACGAATTCGCCTCGTTTTCTGCCCCTTGACTCTCCAATTAACACAGAACCCAATTCGTTATATAATTACAGTACAAACGGACGGGGCAAATATTACAGTCTCATTTAAACGAGGCCGGCGCGGGATGAATGCTATAAACTAGTCCCGTCGTTATCCGAACGAGATTAGTCGCGTCACAAATATCCGCTGCTATACAGGGCTGTCGCATATCTAAAATTACAAAAGGAAAACAGTCTTCGGGAATTATAGAGAGTTCAATGATAAATTGTATTTGAAAATGAAATCGATCACTCACACAACCTTGACATGATTTACTATACTTTTTAAAAAAATATCAAACTCTAAGAAAGTTGCTAAATCTGATTACATAATTAAATATAAAACGCGAATGAAGATATTGATATTTACGTTAAAAATGCATTTAGTATTAAGATTTAAATAAATACCTCAACAGAATTTTGCCAACCCTAAATAATCCCCTGGCGGGGCAAATAAAACATTGATTCAACGCGAGGAAATTAGCGATCACCGCGAGTGGAAACAGCGCAGGACGGACAGATCCGAAACAGGATGCAATTAAATGGGCAAGTTGTTTCAACATATTTTCGATCTACGACGTGTTAGTACAACATGCAGCGTGTTGGCGCATCTTGCAGTGTGTTAGCGTGTTAGCGTGTCTCGCAGCGTGTTAGCGTGTCTCGCAGCGTGTTAGCGCGTCACGTAGCTCGCAGCCGTGTAAAGGTCGAGCGCACACCGGTCCGGCTTCCCTCACTCGCCGCTCCACTGATTTCAAACAATAACATTGCTTTTGTACTTGGTTATCATATATCTATGATGTCGAGTAAATATACAAAACTAGAAGAAAGCATTTCGATCACTACAATATAATTTTCGTACCATAAAACTTTTTTATAAATCCATACTAATATTTTTTATGCATTGAAATAAGTCAAAAACTACGGGGCAGATTTTAAAAATTCTTTCACCGTTAGAGAGGTAATTTATCTGTGAGTAACATAGGCTATATTTTTTTAATTTCACGCGGACGAAGTTGCGAGCAACAGCTAATATAAAATAACTAAGCAATATCTCAGAGAAAAATGTAGCGCAAATAAGAAAATATTACAATGGTACCCTTCCTATCGTTTTAATGAGGTTTATATCGTACTCACAACACTATTATCTCTCAGTTAATTAGAGCGTGTGCAACCAAATCAGACACCTGAATACATACAAATAATTCGGCCGAATACGTACAATATATAAGTTTATGTTAATATGTTCGATACAACCAATTACAATTAACCAAATGAAGCTTAAATACAGCTATTTATTTAAGAGCTTAATTGATAATATTTGTATTCGGAAACGGGGTTATTTTATAAACGGATTATGGATTAATTATGTATTTTACTAACCAAATACGATGGATAATAAATGTTCAGAGAATATTTGGATGCAAATACCTATTTTATGTAAGCGTAGTCAAAGTTTATTTAAAGTAAGCTTCACCTGCGACTCCGTCTGCGTAGAATAAAAAAATAACCTGAGTGTTCTTCCAGACTATGCTCTACATCTATGACAAATTTCATCGATATCCGTTAAGTAGTTTAAGCTAGAAACACTAACAAACATTCATCCATTTAAACTTTCGCATTTATAATATTAGTAACATAAGATTTATGACAATTACGTATTCGAGACGTTGAAATAGTTTCTTTTGTTGTAACGTACTTATCGTATAAAATTTTTAGCTTAAATTTTGGTTTCTCTGCAGCACAGTTTCGTTGTAAACAGAATGGACATCACATAGTGCATTCACTGACAGACATGTCACAGCGAGCTAGGAATGAATAACTTAAAATGTTGGCTTTTACCAGAACTACTTTAACTGTACAAATTCGACGCGACACACAAAGGATTTCAAAGCTGTAGCTACAACGAATACAGAAAATGTCCAATTAAACATTACTTCATGTACTGTTTTAAACATTTTTAGTAACACAAACTTAGTAATGTTACTTTAAATTGTATTTAATTGACAAGCTTTCTATTTTATAAAAAGTACTTTCAGACTTTTCCTATACTGTTGTTAAAATAATGAAATTACTAAAATCAATTTAAATGCCATAAATGAATGAATTTAAATTCACAAAACATTAATGAGGTTACATACTATAATGGCTCGCTAAATCGACCGCTATAGTACTACAACAAACGCAATACCTCGTCCAAATAGCATAATGCGGAAAACGATAACACCATTGTTCACAATAAGTTCAATACTTGATTATTAGCGCTAGAAAAAGCTCGAGCCATCAAGAGCGGGCGGCTGCGGCTTGCGAGATGACACACTGAGACATGCCACATAATGACTATCGACATCGCTAATCAACTCACACAAACACACATTGATGCTTTTTAAAAGAATGCAACATTTGCATCTACGAAACACAAATACAACATGCGATTGGCTACAGAGATTGACCACATTATACAACACGCCAATAAACATTTTCTATCTCTGATTTTAAAATAATAATAATAAAGTAAAATTACATCATTTCATAATTGACAACAAAATGTAAAACTACACTTGACAGTTTATAAAGATATATTAAAAGCCTATTGCAGATTTCATGATCATCATTTAAAACTACTACTGAATACTTATCATTTGACAAAAAATCTAGAAATAATTTCCATACAATTCATTGTCACATCTCAATCGATGTGACACTCCGCGCCCGCAACGCGGCCTCGCGCCAGCACATCGCCTGCAGCGTACACTCAACACGTCCCCTGACTAAAATGAACGCCATCTTTTTCTATTACGTCAAATCGGTTTTCATCATATACCGGGTCACAACGAAATATCATATAAAACATATTTCAACATGAAATAGCGACAGAAATATTTTAAGCGCTTACAGGCAGTGTTCACACGTTGAAAATAAAGCAACTTGCTTAGAGCAGCTAAAACTGATTATTGAAAGATAAAAAATATCACCAGCTACGGCAGCTCTAGTGTTATTTTATTCATTACATGAGGCGTAAATATGATGAAGCTAACAGCTAGAGCGTCTATCGCCCTTGGTGTTAGGCTTAGGTCTAGGTAGCTGGAAGCCATGCAAGATCGATGCTGCCGAGGTCGCCACCACGCCGCTACTGCCCGTAACCAATTATCGATGACAACAAGCCTTGTAAACGATATAAAATGTATATTTCTACTTGTTTACTATTTTTTGCATAACAGAGAAGTTGTATCTAAAGATTTAAGTCACGATGTCAAAAAAATCTTTATTCAGTGGCATAATAAGATTGAGGTTGTCTTTACCGCTGACGACACCTTTTCTAATACAGTTTCAAAAAGATCCGCCGCTCCTATAATAGACAGATAAGAACTTATCGACTTTAATGGAACTAAATTTACAATTGAAACGTTTCTGCTTGTTAAGCAAGCACTTAATGTATAAAGGAAGTGTTTCCTCAACAACACAATTCCAAGCAAATGTAATTGACTATCTATAAAACATAGGTAATATTGATACGTCAGATCAAATCGGGCAAAGGACTTCCCAATAAAAGTCCACGTAACTCAATAAGAGCCGGGGCCAGGCTTGTGTAACGAAACAATAACATCGCTACGGGGATAAAATTTGTCCAGTGTAAATTGACCCTTGCTATAAAACAATAACACTGGCGTTATATGTCAGGAGGAGCGTGGCGTCGGCGCGACCAGTGTACATAGAGCTATGGAACGAAACAATTACATAAAGCTCATGTGTCAGGGCGCGGCGGACATCAATCAGGCCCGGACAGGACAGGTGAGGCCCGGTAGCCACTGATCGATTTGTTACCACCCTTATAACTTGCTACTGCTTAACACACGTCACTTTGCCTCATATACATATCGCAACTTTTACACTTTGTTTAATACTACGATATTAACGCATATAATACGTAAATGGAAGATTAATTTTACAAAATATAACCTACAAAAGCCTTATTAATTATGAAAGTTCTTCTGTCTATAGTGCAGTTACGAGTCTATCTTATAATTCACTTAATAAGGCTATCTCTAATAAGGTGCAATAGGTACCATCGGCCACCGTCGGCCGCCCCGCAGTCTCCGGTTCAGTCGCTAGCTGCTACACAATAAGCTCTCAATCCTATAAGTAGACTAACAGGATCATATGTGTATTACACATACATACATGCCTATGCACATAACACTGTCTGGAATATAAAGCGATTACAGCTTTGTATTATCTTACGTTGCTTAGTTTTTCATAAGGATGTGAAACTAAACTATTACTTAATTATAACTGTGCTCGTTTTATGCAACAAATGTTTTTAATACATCGAGGTCGTTGTTAAATAGAAGAAAAACACTTTCAAAAAAATTCATTTAAGGAAGTTTTTTAAGTTTAATTACAATTTTAGTAAAAATGTTTATTGGCGATTGTTTAAATAAATGTTTAAATTCTTTACACACAAATACATGAGTATTTCTAGCTTTAACTATGTTCTCCCGCATCAGGCTCCGCGTCCACCGCACGCGGTCAACAAACAGATCCTTTGTTAAAGCGTGTTTGATGTAACTCGTGTAACAAAGGAGAGTTGTCACTTGAATTTTCAATTTCCCACACAATTTGAAATACACTTTCAACATAGCAATCACTGCAATATAGCTTGATGGTTTCTTTAAGAGTTGAATTCTATTTACAATAAAATACAACCCAAAAAAAGCCTTGATTTATCCCTTACCGACGTCGAACTCAACTTAATTGCGAGAATCCCCGGAATAAAGATTCTCGCAACATTGACTAGAATGTAGATCTATGGTAACAAGAAGGCTGGATGAATCTGAGATTTGTTTCATCATATCAGCAGAACAACTAAATGTATCTCGCTGAATTGTGGCACAGCTGTAGAACATAGTCTGGATGAAATCTTTTTTAAAATTTTACGCTGTCACCGGCCACGGCTAGTTTACTTACAGGATGATTACGTTTCGAACATGACATAAGTACAAATATGTAACCTATGTTAAATACATATCTTTTCTAAGTAGATAATGTAAATGCTATATTAACTATTTACATCACTATAATACAGCCATTAAGTAAGATATACTGGTAAAAACAGTCAGGGATCATTAAGTAACCCATACATTATTGCAGTGTGCGGCCAATTGTGTGAAAGAAGTAATTGATTCTGTTGCGGTTCACAAAGCAACATCAATATCCACAGAAAATCGTCTGAGAAAACGTTTACATTACACGATACATTTATAAAAACACTAGCTTTCGCCCGCGACTCAGTCCGCGTGGAATTAAAAAAAAAGCAAGTAGCCTATGTGTTCTTCCAGACTATCCTCTACATTTATGCCAAATTTTATCGAGATCCCTTCAACCGTTTAGGCTACAAACTCTAACAAACATCCATCCATCTAAACTTTCGCATTTATAATATTATATTAGTAAGAAGTAGTAATTTACCCGACGTTCTTACGGTGAAGGAAAACATCGTGATGCAACCTGCACATATCGGCGAAGAAATCGAAAGATATGTGTGAAGTCAACCAACCCGCACTTGGCCAGCGTGGTTAACTATGGCCTAGTTACTCTAACTCTAGGGTAGGCTCCGAGCCCCTCGGTGGGGACGTATGATGATGATGATGATGATGATGATGAAGAGGTAAGATTGAAAGCTTTAACACAACATTTTAAATGGATATTAAAATAACGCAACGTTTCTTCGACACGTGTTAATAGATCCGTCAATTCCCGCGTCCGACATCCGACGTATATCGGATGACGTCATCACGTCGGATAGGGCCCGACATTCGTCACTGTGAACGAAATCTCTGTCTGAGACCGGACCCTTGTTAAATCAAGACAACTTTCGACTTTTGAAAATACGACTTCTTTTATCATGAAAGTAATTTATTTCCGGGATTGTAACATTTAATATATCATAGGTATATTAATAAGCAAAATGTTCAATAAAAGTAACATTACGTATTCTGTAAGGAATCCTGGAATATTAGATATTCAATACAACGCCCGGTCCTTTCCTACCGCACCCCCCCCCCCAGCGCCCTCCGACGTCCATTTGGTTATTAGATAAAAGTCCTTGAGAGTGCAAGTGGAAGTTATGGAAATTGGGCGTTTTTATACCATCAAATACTGTGAACTTTATTAAATGAAAACTATATTTTAACAATAGAGACGCGGTTTAAACCGTTGAATTAATGCAAGTTTGAGTAGGACCTTCATAAAAATTTATAACCTAATTTATTTAGGTCTTCAACTGTGTCAATTCAAGGTATCGAGGTTATGGTTGATTTTATTATAAATCTGAAACTCATAGTATAAACAACATTAAAATGAGCCGCGAGCATCGATCGATAGTTCGGCACGGGGACGGCAATTACCCGGCGCAGGGGTCACAGGCCGCTGGTCGCGACCGGCCCTTTGTGGTCATCATTGTTTCCTGCCAGAGAGCGCCACTGTACATATACCATTTAATTGACACCAAATGGATTAAAATACACGCTTTAGTGTCTGAGAAAAACTTATTAAAAGAGACTGTACGTATTAAATAATTTCAGTATAAGTTGTCATGTAGCATGTTTCAACAAATAATTGCGGAAAGGAAACGCCATAGCGCCATCAAAAAACTGCTTTTTAATGTGTTTATTTCAATATGAATAGAAGCACTAAACATAAACACTAAAAATTCTAAAACAACAAAGACCACATTACCGCCTCACGGTGCTCTTACGTCATAAAAAACAAAAAACACGAATAAAAAAGTTGTAATTCAGTTCAGTATCAGCAAAATTCATCATTACCAACTGACCATCCCCTTCACTTTCGCTAACAACTACTTAACTAACGGAAATCAATTCACAGTGCGTATCCATTGCCTGCTGAGTATAGCAAATCAGGCAAAAGCATCTATAAGCAACAGCAATGTATATAGCATAGCTATACATCGCTGCTGACAAGGTCGCGGTCAAGAACGCGTGATACCTCTTCACGGTGCGAAACAATGAATTTTTTTTTTCTTTTTTTTCTTTAATCACAGCACAGTAACGTAGTTTTTCCTTTCTAAGAACCGAGACTATAACCTTGTACAGTCTAACAAACATATATCTAAAATTGATCCGAAGAGGTTATTTTCTTATTTTACTAGTTATCGCCGGCGACTCCATCCGCCGCGGAGTTAAATAAAAATCTTAATTAGTGCTCTACGTTCTTGCATACATTGTACTACATATACCAAATTTCATCCAGATGTAATCTTTCTGGATATACCTTCTAATAAACATACATACATCCTTTCGCATTTATTAGTAAGAGTAAGATTCTCGTCTCTTTCCTATATTATTACATTACATTAGCATTTACGATAACCTAACGTGAAAACCTATACCTCAAGCACAAACTGTTATACTAACTGCCAACAAGACGGTCGTCTTAAACACATAATGTGGTAAACACATGCCACATAATGACTTTGTTAGCTACCAGCGTGTGTGCAAGGACAACAATGACGTCCCAATACACACAACTTTGACACAAATCCAATATGCTCGATGACGTCACACGTAAATCGCCTTCGCTTCGTTTACACTATTAGAGCAGGCGCACACCTTTGACTAAACTATCACACAACTGTTGTGCGTTTGTCGATTATTTCGCAGCCTTCAACTGTTTAGTTGTACTAAAAATCGAGTAGTATGCACACCTCCATATAAGCTCATAAGAATCAAAGCGAGACTAAACAGTTATGCGATAGTTACGTCAAAGGTGCGCACGCTCTTATGCTAAAACTAATTTCAGTTACTTTACTCCCTTAGTTACTAATTAACGACTCTGAGTAACAGTAAGAATATTGAAAACAAAATAAACAGGGCCGTATTGTATAAGAATACTTGAAATAATGAATTTTGTAAAATGTATTAAGTAGAAGTTTCGCCTGGCGCGCTGCCAACTACCAGTCGTCAGGATATCGGCTGAAGAGGTCAGAGCCTGCACTGCACCAACATTTATCATAAACATATTTTATTATATTCTATTTTACATAGTTGCACAAAAATTGATGGGTTCAGAAACACATTTATTTAAGAGAAGGAGGCAAGAGCGTCGGGAACACTACGGTGATCGACGGCCATGGACATACGCATTAAAATAAATTTACTTTATGTAGTTCTTATCTATATCAACATTGAATATTGTAATATAAAACGCATTTTCTAACAAAAATACACCTACGTTACTTCACAACAAATATTTACCAATTACGTTATGTTCTCGAGTCGAGTACTGAGTATTTTCTTTACGAACTGAGCGTATTGTTTTGAATATTTTTAAATGTCAGTTCAGTATGTCGGGACATAGTTGTTATATGACAACACCTTGATATCGCTTGTGCAACGTCTCGAAGTAAGATGCACACTATGCCACTGGAGTGAAATACGTTGAATACAAGCGTGAAGGATATATGGTATTTAGTTTGTTTGAGGCTTCTTTATAAACAATCTTTATTATTATATTCCATACCAGTGTCATAGATAGAAATGTAAGTATATTTATTTCGAACTAATATTTAATCCGCAACTATTTACGTTAGTAAAAAAAAACTATTAACCGTAACAATACAATAGTACGTGTGAAATTTAATAAATGATATCATTATCTATGGGTAAGTGAATATGATTGATAAAGTTATCATTGATAATCTCAATCAATAACTACGATGGGCGTGAGAATACACTACACGTGTCCCTTCCACAAACAGTCAATAATTGTTCTCATTTTAACTAAGGTTATATAAATATATATTACTAACTGTTACTTGCGACTTCATCCTCGTGGAATTGAAAATAGTAAAAACAAAGCCTATATTACTGACTGATAACGTAGCTTTTTGATGAAAGAATTGAGTTATTTCAATACATACAAAATATAGATCTTTCCTCTAAACATTAACATATGTAGCGTGTAGTCAATAAAACACATTTTATTACTAAATGCCTAGTTATGTAACTGACGGAAGCTAAGCAGCAGATAGCATGCAAAATAAGCTAATTGTCTAAACTCTAGGACAGAGTATTTCTATAAAAAAAAATATTTTGCAATAAACACTTCAAGGCGTAGAAGGCGGTGCTAATAACACCTTTTAAGTCACAGTTTGTGTTTTGTGTGAATGCTAGCGCAGTGTAAACCAACGGTTATATTGCGGACACTACTTTTAATTCTAATAATTGTTTAATACATTATTATTTTCTCTGGTACACATTTTATTATCTCGCCATCTTAACAAAGAAGCCCTATAATCTTAGGTCGCCACTCCCGTTATCAGCCTCGGTCGTCTAGATCTTTATCCCGGGCGTTAATTTAGCTTATTTTATGAGAGGCTGTTTCTGCCAATACTTACGTCACTACATGTTGCAACAAAATCTTGTAATGAGGTCAGCGTATTTTTTCCTTGCTTATCTTACAAACTAATTTAAATATTTTTAGTAAAACAACCGATTGTTGACATTTCCTCCTTCAAGAACGAATCGGTTCGTTGCCACCGACTCGCTTAGCAAATTTCGCTTTAATACGAAAATATCGCAGTATAGAAGGGGTTGATTTAGTTTGTACCTCTCATATTTTGACCATAATCGAGCATTGTCGGGCACTATTTATATTTTTTTATTATTAAGTAGTACAGCAAATAACATTTTAATGCTCCTACATAGTGCCCGGTCAGTGTAATGTAGTCTTGCATTGTTCCCAGTTTAGCAAACAGCAAACACTGACAATCCGACGGCCGAGGCCTGACACGGCAGTAACGACGCGCGAATACTGAATAATTAATGCACGGCCTGCAAGCATTCCATGGACTTAATTACAACATATATTTTACTAGCTTTCGCCCGCGACTCCGTACGCGTGGTATTAAAAAAAACAAAAGCAAGTAGCCTATGTGTTCTTCCAACATCTATGCCAAATTTCATCAAGATCCGTACTCAGTTTAGGCTACAAACTCTAACAAACATCCATCCATCTAAACTTTCGCATTTAGTATGATTGTTTATACATATAAACATATTGCCCGTAACCCAGATGATTACAGAGTTTCAATGCACTGTTACGCGGCCATGTCCTAATACTGAAACACTCCGCTTACTTAAGCGCCGATTACAATTTGCTTTGTATTTTAAGACGCACTAACACAGTTTAATGTCGTTTCAATACTCAGCCGTAAAAACTAATTTATTACAAACAAAAGCAATAAACAATATACATATTTTACGTAATTGAACTCTAAAATTACTATAGACATTGTTTTATAATGGATAAATATATTTTCTGCTACATGTTTTGGTTTTTACAAAATACTACAATATAAAACGTCATGTGATAACTCATTATTTAGATATCATGATAATCAGCGTTGATTAATGATAACGATTACTTTATAACATGTCTTAATGATAACTTTAATAGTTTAATTTTGTGAGTAAATAAGTTATGATAGTCGACATAACGCACTTCAGTACTAAATCCATCAAATTGAAGCATATTATTTTTTGTTGTAATGGAATCTGATTGGATATATTATTTATATTATTTTCATTATTAAGTAGGTAACTCGGTTGGATCTCTAGTCAATTTTATGCCGCGTCAGCGTCACTGCACGGGGATAATGTAACTCGGCGATAAAATGTCAAATGGGATTAAAGGATCGTAAAATACAAGTCAAATAAATCTAGATTAGGTCTCAATCTAGATTCAGAGTGAATTAATAAGCAGGCAAATATTATTTCGTACCACCATCATACCACGTTACGCGACATTACGAGCCACACCATTTAATCATGCGATTTATATGGAAAAAATACCTTGCGATTATATTAAAATAAACCACAGCCAGAAAGCTATAAAATTCATTTTGTTTTACGCCATACCTAGTTGTATGTACTGGCGGCCTAGCGGAAAACTTACTATGACCTAAATCTCTTACATTAGTAATTGATTAAAGCAGGGAAATTTAAGTGGAATTGCTTCCTAATAATAGAATTATACTCATGAGCATTAGGTAAACAGCCATATCGGTTTATTTATCGTTTACATGCCGTCGTTAGCTAATACAGTGATCAAAACAAACGCTCGCCGGCTACCTCCGCCGCACTATTCCACCATGCACAATACAAAACCATCGATAAAAACAAGGAAAATAGACGTTGTTCATCACAATCAATTAACAGAAACAATGTTTGCTAACAAACAAACAACAAGGAGAAATCTTATAAAACAAGTTGTTTAATTTGACGTAAGTATAGAAACTGATCGTCCGCACTAACCTTTCCAAGACGAATCCAATAAGAATTCTAACAATTCTTTCATAAATCGATGGTTTATAAGAGACATTTTGATCATCTATACTCACCAGATGTAAGACGGTGTTCACCACCTCCCGGTTGGTCACCTGGCCGACTTCAATCAAGCCGATAAGGACCGCAAATTTCAGGCTATCATTCGTCGTCATCCTGACTACTTCCTCAGGTCTCGTAATTTCACTAAAAGGCGGCGACTTTAAGTCCGCCATATTTAACTATGTCACTATTCACTTACACACAAAATTTAATCCACTCACGACGAAAAAATTCAAGAAAACATTATTCCATCGGCTCACATGATAACGCACCAACGTCGCTTTCTACCATTTTGGATTTGGAAAGTGTTGCCATTATAAGTATGTTCATGTCAATTTTACCCAATCAATCGATTTTGTTTTGTTGGGAGTTTAAATTAGTAATTTGTCGTTATCTAGTTTGTGGGACTTGCTAGAACGTTGTTTTTATTAACTAAACTCAAGCTTTGCTGACATTCAATATAAAAATCTGCATCGAAACAACAAAAACATATCATAACTCACAAATGTCTGAGGACCTTTCTTCACGTCGATTCACGCAGTTTTATATCGTAATTCTTCAAAAGGAAAACAATTTTTAAACTACCTTAACACTTTTGTGCTTTTTGAACAAAATTCTTCGAAACTACCTAGCATTTAAGCTAAAAATATTTAATTGCAACTTACGATACATGGTCACCAACATTTAAAAAGTTTGAAGTATATTGTCAAAGAGAGATTTTATTTTGTAACATGGCGAAAAATGATTGATTCATACTGTAAAGCATTTGTAAAATTATCTTTTAATTATTTGAAACAAAGTGAACTTTTGTATAAATTACTTTTTAATTATAAATTAAATAAGCATTTTCTTTTGACGTTTTTCGGTGTAGTAAGTCTTGTGACGTGAAGTGTGGCATAGTCTAGTGATGGACTCGAGTGATTTTTGTTCACTCGAGTTACTCGGAACTGGTAACTTTCTCACTCGAATGCCACTCGAGTGAAGACAAAACTCGAGGGATTTTTTACAAGTCATTTTCATGAGATCCCAATATGAACATGTCGAGCTGGATACTACTACAATACTACTACCCCTACTACCCCCACCATTACTTCCGTTTTCTATAATAATATTTAGTAACAATACATTTTGAAAATTTATTAAAATAAAGCATGCCATATTTAAATGACTCTTCACAGAGTTGAAGATTTTAAAACATTTATTCCAATTACTACTGACACTGACCAGGTTTAATTAATAATTTTACTACGATTACTCTGCTCGGTATAAACCACTAGAGTGGTACAATACAAGTCACTTGTAATTCGAGTCAACTCGAGTCACTCGAAACTCGAGTTGTCAAAAATTTCACCGAGTCCGAGTAATATTTATTACTCGAGTCACTCGAGTGAAAAGCAACTCGAGTCCCATCACTTTAGTCGTACTTGCGCTGCATTTTGCATTCAACTTCAGTTTTCGTCAGTCACAGTCCGAATAAACATGGCGGCGATTGAGGTTGAGCTTCCTAAAGTAAGTTTTAATTAAACTATTTAAGTTACATATACAATAACTATTGTTTAATTTGTTAACGGAACATTTTATTTCGTACAAATAAGTTGTGTGCGGTTTTAAGTGATTCGTAATTGATGTGGGAGTGTTAACTAAAAAAAAAAGAAAACACCGTTGGGCGTTCTTAAGGATTATTATTTATAAATTCTGGAAATAACGTCACCAATCATTAAACCATTCTTATGTTTATGCTTGCGTATTAACATTTTAATTGTTAAACAAATTCGACGTAAGTACTCTGGTAAAGTCTAAAGTTATAGTATATATCTTCGATTTTCAAAGTTGATTTTGTTAAAGGCGGAGTCCGCAATGCGAACTCTGAAGTTGTCGGGGCACGTCGGGTTCGACAGCCTTCCGGATCAGCTGGTGAATAAGAGCGTGCAGAATGGATTCGTATTCAATATCCTTTGCATTGGTGAGTTATGAATCACTTGCTATAATGTTTGACTAATCACTTGTTCGGCCGACGTTATCTACTTTGTACTTGTTTGTATAAGCATATTTATACACATAGTGTCTTGAGTGATACTTAATTGTCACATAAACATATTTGAACATCAAAATCATGGCTTTGTTACAAGTAAGGTCCTATAGTTAGTTTGTTAGTTGTTAGCTCAACAAATATTCTTACATCACAGTGTAAATGTATATAGTAATATTTAAGGTTTATTTTGTGTCCAGGTGAGACTGGTCTCGGCAAATCAACACTCATGGACTCCTTGTTCAACACTAACTTTGAGTCATCCCCGAGCCCACACAACCTGCCCACAGTTAAGCTGAAGGCGCACACATATGAGCTCCAGGAAAGCAGTGTTAGATTAAAGGTAAATCATTTGAAATAATAGTCATATACTCATTCACTTGAATTCTTCAAAATGTCAAAATTGCTGTTGCATTACCTACTTTTAGTTGACCAAGAAAGAGATGCACAAAAAGGAGATATTTAACATAATATATAACACCTCTGCCAAATTAACCTTCCCTTTCCACCTTACTTATAAGAAATGAAGGGATGGAAAGAGGACTAAAATTAAGCCTCGGAATTACATCCACTTCACATCTGTCTTCTGTGTAGTCATTGCATACCTTCAAACAATGTATTTGCGAGCTCTACCACTGTTATCTCTTATATTCTGGATTTGTCATCAAGTGTTAAACTATATATTTGTGTAGCTGACAATCTGTGACACTGTGGGCTATGGGGACCAAGTGAACAAGGAGGACAGCTTCAAGGCAGTGGTGGACTACATAGATGCGCAGTTTGAGGCGTACCTGCAGGAGGAGTTGAAGATCAAGCGCTCTCTCCCAACATACCATGACAGTCGTCTCCATGTCTGTCTGTACTTCATCTGTCCAACAGGTAAGATATATTTTACTTCATAAAGTGTAATTGAATAGTTTGCAATAATTATTGACAGTGAGATGTTTATTTGCTCCTAATTTTAGTCTAATTGCAGCACTGAGTTGGTCAATGGTCACTAAGGCAAGCTTTTGTAGGTGACTCATAATTATCCTACATAAAGGGTTACTATGTAATGTCTGGGTGCAATGGCTTTATTTGTGTTTTAATAGATTTTTCCTACATAGAAAATAACTATTGCTTCAATATGATTACTTGACATGGTTTAATTTATTAAGGGTCATAACTTTCGTTAGATATCAGTTGTAGTCTATTAATATTCATGTCACATACTGCACACAAACTACTAGAGTGGACACTAAGTTCACTAACCTTTCGCGCCCTGTCTATAAACATACAACAGTCTGTATTTTGTTAAACATTAATCATTCATTTTAATAGATTATTGAAAAATGAACTGTTGAAGTTATGTATTTTTTCGACTCTAAAATTACCTATATCACTAATTAAAGTATTCCGTTCAACGCGTATTAGCAGGATAATGATGTTTCACAATGGAGGATATTAAGGAAATTGTAGTTGTGTGAAACTACATTGCATTCCATTTATTCAATGCTTGATTCATCTTAAGACTGACTTTCAAACACGACATAAAACTCATTGCAAATTGCTAACAATGAGTGTGATGTAAACAAAATATAAGTTCCTGTTGCAGCACAATGCCTGCAACGTCTTGATGCGTTTGTTTATATACATATTCTGATAACATTGATCTACTAAATATAAATAATACATATAAAATACATTAACCACTAGTCAGTAGATCTCAATTCCTTCACTGAAATAAAAATATCTACTAATTAAACAGCTTAACTTATTAAAATTATTATAAATAGTAGCGGAACTCGCCTAAAGCGATTTAAATATCGGCTCACGATTCACATAGATGGATCAGATCAGTGAACCAACTAAGTTAAATTGGTACCTCAAGTTATGAATAGCTACAAGTTGTGAGTAGCAAATCACTAGGCACGGCTCGTCGGCTTATAGTTATGATGCATAACAATGAGCTGCGAACTGCCAATTTAGTTGTTGAGCCATAGCTCAAGGGTTTATGTCTATAAACTTTTAAACTATAATAGTTCAGAGCTGATTTACATGTCTAGTTGTGGCCTATATAGTCTGACAAACTGGATAACATATTTTTAAAAGAAATCGTGTAATATCAGGGTTTTTATGTATTTGATAAGTAAAAGTTAAATTCCCGTTAGTAAGATCGAGGACAGTGACCAATTACGAGGGCATGTTTGTATGTCGCGCGCGAACTGAATATGTCTGTCTGTACTTACTTGTTCGTGTCAAGGACATGCATTTAATTATTATAGGTCATATATTGTTCTACTAAAGTAGAAAGTGAAACTGTTTATACCTCCATAGAAACACTATGACTATCAAAAATGTTTTTAGCAAAAAGTAGAAATCGTTTTGGCAACCTATATTTGATTTGTAATATTTATTGATGTTTGTTTCAGGACATGGTCTGAAGTCAATCGACTTGGTGTGTATGAAGAAATTGGATACAAAGGTGAACATCATACCGATCATAGCGAAGGCCGA
The DNA here is from genome assembly GCA_003118335.3 of Papilio memnon. Lineage (NCBI taxonomy): Eukaryota > Metazoa > Arthropoda > Insecta > Lepidoptera > Papilionidae > Papilio > Papilio memnon. Next base: position 146,243 of record LD688954.1, on the reverse strand, counting down.
CACCATCTCCAAGACGGAGCTGCAGAAGTTCAAGGTATATCTCATTGTAGTACTGACATTGTTGCAGGATATTCTTACTATTTGTACCAAGCTGACACTATTGTTGCTTTGTTATGTATTCAAATAGATACTTTTTTACCTTGCAGTACTGACCATAATTTTTGTAACAGTGATGTAAGGCTTAAATTTTTCTGTAGTATTTTTTATTTAAGAATGTCGTATCCGAACTCTAGTGGACGAAGATTATGAATTCTGCTAAAGAGGTGGCATAATAGAAACTAAAATTATGCCTTTTTGATTGGTAAACAATGGGAAAAAGCAAGAATCGCGCGGGAAGCTGAAAAGTTCACATCTCGTTGTCGTAGTAAATAGGGCAGACATGATGAAACAATTATAAAATTTGTATAGTTTTATTGTTAAGTATTTTAACAACGGGATAAATATATTTGCGCTGCTATTTATTTTTATATCACAAGGTGATATTACACGAATATTCGCGTTTATTAACGTTAGTTATTGTTTGTTTGTGTGTTCAGAGTAAGATAATGCACGAGCTGCAGGCGAACGGCGTGGAGATCTACCAGTTCCCAGTAGACGACGAGTCGGTGTCGGAGGTGAACTCCGCCATGAACTCGCACATACCCTTCGCCGTCGTCGGCAGCACTGACTTCGTCAAGCTCGGCAACAAGACAGTGCGCGCAAGACAGTACCCCTGGGGCACCGTGCAAGGTACACTAACATTTACTGATATTTCCCACAACGAGGCAAACTTCTCTTCTTAAAAGTAACCAATGATTTGCACAAACGACGGAACAATAAAAAAGCAATTATTCGTGTACCAACCGAAGGTTTTCGTGCATTTAAAAGATGCGTTATATTGGATATACGTCTCAATGTGTACAAAATATTCAAATTATTGCAACTTTTAAGGAGGAACAATATTAATACATGGCAGAATTAAAACCAAAAACCTGCAGATTACAAATCAACAGCTTACCTCCTAAGCCACTGACGCATCTTACGTCATATACATAGCGGCCTGGGGCGGCTTGGTATCAGAATAACATTTCTCAATCTGGTTATCATCGATTTACAAAGTTCATATAGTTCAAACAATGTTCTCGTAATGATCCCTATATTCAGAATGAGGGAAGTTTTAATTATAACTAATGCCCAGTACAGTTGGACAGTGCAACTGTCAGTCGTAGACTGTATGGAATCACTGACACCAGCTACGTTCACACTGTATAGTTTGATGATGATTGCCTGTTGCTGTGTCAGTGGAGAACGAGTCGCACTGCGACTTCGTGAAGCTGCGCGAGATGCTGATCCGCACGAACATGGAGGACATGCGCGAGAAGACGCACGCGCGCCACTACGAGCTGTACCGCCGCCGCCGCCTGCAGCAGATGGGCTTCAGCGACGTGGACGCAGACAACAAGCCCGTCTCCTTCCAGCAGACCTTCGAGCAGAAGCGCAGCGCGCACCTCGCCGACCTGCAGCACAAGGAGGACGACATGCGCCAGATGTTCGTGCAGCGCGTCAAGGAGAAGGAGGCCGAGCTCAAGGAGGCCGAGAAGGAGGTACCTACACCGTACTACCACGCATAACACCACACATAACACACGCGACAAGGGAAAGTCGGTTTATTTTCTAATAAGGTCGCGTATCAGAGGACTGATTTTAGTTCTCTTTTTATCCTTTTCTGGCAAGGATGGAATAGCAAAGGCCATTTGACGGAGGGGGGGGTGCATAGGAAGAGAAAATATCCTCTTAACATTACTTTCACTATCAATTAAAAGATAAAATGTTACAATTGTAGATTTCTGTCTAAGAGCAGCATTTTGTTGAAGTCAGATGGCCGCTTGCTCATTTACAATGTCAGGGCATTAAACAAAGAATTACAATTTGCAGCTTCACGCGAAATTCGACAAGCTGAAGAAGGACCACACGGAGGAGAAGAAGCGGCTAGAGGAGATGCGCAAGAAGATAGAGGAGGAGACGATCGAGTTCAACCGACGCAAGCAGCAGAGCTTGCAGGCGCACCACACGCTCACCCTCGGCAAGAGCAAGAAGAAGTAGTCCCTCACACGACCACACACCCACACACACCACCACCACAACAACTACAACAACAACAACAACAACAACAACACATACAATTACTCAACATTAGTAGTGTGACACAGTGTTGGCAACGCTGCAGCACTGCCGTGTTCTGCGGCTTTCCAGCTATCACATCACAAAATCTACAGCCTACAACTGCAATCCTAAGGTCGTAGTAGATTCTACGGATTTTCGGCAATCTACAATTCATTGTTTTTCTTAAATAGCTTTTTTTAAAAATAAAAAAAAGTCGGTTGGTTAAAGATAATGAAATTATGATTTTATAAAACGAAGGAGGAACAATTTCAACACAGTTCATTGATTAAAAACGTTAAAATAGCTAATGTTAGAGTTTTCCTGTTTCCTTGCTTCGGCCCACGGGAGATCTTTTCCCATACAAATACGGCTTTTTTAAACTATGTACATTACCGGATGAAAATGTCGTTTAGTAACACTGCGACATATAATTTAGTACTAGGAGCGCGGCGTGTGGTGCTGACACGTGAAGCAAAACATTAATTGCATTGTTATATAATTAAATTAATATGAAACGAAATAATTCCGCTGTGACGATACAGTTTAAACAGAAAGATTAGCGACTTTCTTTACTTTAAAACTTAACACAACTTGGCCAAATAAATAAATGAAAAGTGAAGTTTATATAGGTTTGAAATAAATTATGTTCTAAAATAATTCAAAATGGACACATTGCAATGTTAATTGAAGTGCACTTTTGTAAATCGTAAGTATATATGAATATTAATCTCATTGCTTATTCAATAATGACTTATATTGCATTATTATTAATTTATATTATAGAATTAAGATTTATTTTAAGCAATATCCACGACATTAGAATTAATAATTCCATTTATTGACTATTGAAGTATTTAAAATCATGAAATTTTTATCAAATCATTTAAGTTTTCATTAAAATAGTTTCTTTGTTATATAGATTAATTTAAAGACATAATAATAAAAAATAAAACCTTTCTTATTGCCATCCAAAAAAAAATACAGTTTTACACAAAATAAGTAACATTAATGAAAATTAGTAACAGATGGCAAAAGGGGGAGGCTCAGCTTAACCGATACTGGTTGAGATCCAGTGTCGAGCTGGTTTTCTGCCACTGACATCTGACATAAGATTTCTTTTCAAATGATGTTCCCACGATTTAGTAAAACTTGATTTGGAGAAAAATGCATATTTCCTAACTGGACCAATTTTGAATATCAACATATTGTATCCCAAATAATTGTTTGTTTTATTTGATGGAAAAATAAAAAATTGTGTATTAATGTTTCGTATATTGTGGGAATATCATAACTTGCCTAAGCTTTTATATCTATATAGAGTTTTTAGAGTTTTGATATAAATTAAACTTGTGCATTTCTATATAGTTTATGTTGTACGGACAGTCACACATTCTGAACACATTTTCTCTCTCACAGACAAGCAAATTCTTTTATATTTACAGATTATAAAGTGTGCAAAAATTTGACTAAATTGTAAAATAAATAAAATGCCAAATGATTAGATTTTAATATATTAAGTAAACAGTTAATTTTAAGTTATGTACTTTAAGCTGATGTTCTTTTACAATATCAATGAATTGACATCGGAACAGTATTTATTCATTCCTTTTTATTTGTATTGTTTATATTTAGTATTAGATAAGTGTATTTTAATAAAAATCTATTACATCTATTTAATGTGATTTTTTTTTATTTCCAACAGTTATTTAATATTTTCCTGGACTTCTCATACCTTTTAAAATCTTATCTTATTAACCCTTTGCTGCCGCTGCTATGAACTTAACTTGAAACCTTTGATTTTCCACCAAATTTCATTCTTGCCAGCTTTAATTGGAATGGTATAAGAAATATTAGTGAATTAATAAAAATCTAATAATATTTTTCATTAAAAAAATCTATCGTCAGCTTATTTCTATATTTTTATTCATCCCAGACATTCACCAGTCTGACTACTGGCCAAATGTGAATCAGGCGTTAGGTAAATCGAGCCACGCGTTAAAACAGTGGCACAGCCTGCTTCAACATCTGCGGACGGATATGCCGGCTCTCCCGGTGCGATACCACGACCACTCAGAAGACAGGCGTCAAGTGGAAGCTATTTCGTGTTTCGTCTGGTGAGTGTGCGTCCCGAAGGTCTAATTTTAGACAAGTTTACTCCCTTAAGGAAGGGATGGGAATGGAACGGCAGGTTGGAAGAGGCGCATAGAAAGAGGATATATACACTAAATGTGCGTCTCCTCCTTTGATTAGGCAACGCATTTGCAATCTCTGCTTTTGGCGGATTCAAGTGGCCGTATACTGGTTTGCCACGTTATATAAAAATGAAATCGCATTTGGAGGGGTATTAAATAAAACAAATTTGATTTCAAACGAGTGATATTTTGAGTGGTTGCGGTCGCGGCATGCAGTACGAGATGGGCTTGTACAGGTTGTGGTAATAGGTGTAGCGGCGGCGATGCGGAGTCACCGACGCGCACAGCGGCAGCGACACGTGCGGCCCGCCAGTCTGCACAACACATGTAACTATCAAAAATTATCTAAAAAAAGATATTCATGAATTACATATTGCCATTTGCTACAATTCTAAACTCTACGAATGATCAGTACGTATAATAAAATATTTACTCACCTACTGCAGTGCGAAGCTAACATGAGCGTGTTCTTTGTGTGTTTTCACTCGATTTGTGAATGACAGTGCTTTAACCATCAACCTTGTGAAGTAGTTACTTCTGTAACTCTATGTGAACGGTTGCTAGTGATGATATAATGGTGCGTATACACTGTGACCTTCCCCACATTTTTCAACTTGAAGTAATTCCTATATACTGTAGGCTATATTCGATAATTCTAGAATCACAAGAAAATATATAGAGGTGGCTATAACAACATTAAAAGATATGTTGAATATCAAAAAGTTTATTAAGTTAAACATTTGTAAAGTGTAAACGTTGGCACAAAGTGTGGTTGATTTGTCGACATTAAACTATCGACTTAAAACATTACTTTTTGGTCTAGATTTTTAAAAATAACGAAAAATGTAGCACAAATTATTGCAGATTAGTGTTATCAAACAATGCGGAATCTAAAATAGTTTGATTTGATTACTCTTACGCAAATGAAGCTCTGTATACTGGAAATGACGTGAAAAATTTGCTGAAACCTTAATAATTGTGTAAATTTAAAAATCGTGTTTGTGTAAAATTTAAAACTACATCAGTATCCTGAGCACAAGTCTCCTCACTTCCGCGTTAATATCTAAGCTTCATTATTGATTCTTATAACCTAGAATTCATTAATTTATCATTCTCTTGTTTAAACTTGTATGTAGCAGTATGTAGCTGGCAGATGCCATTTTTATTTTCTCGTGATTAGGTGTTGTGCCCTAACTATTGTTATAGTGCAAAAATATTTATTTTATCTCTATTACGAAAATATATGTGGACTTAATCGTTTTTGTACCCTTGAGATTGATTTTATGAAGTTCTTAGCTAAGATTTTGCTTAAATAAGTGCAATTGACGCTTCTGCAATTAATTAAATGCGATATAAAAAATTTTAAAAGTTGGCAAATAGGTACTTAAAAGCATAGTTTTTTAATATTATAAGTAAGCACTCAGCATTACACAATATAGACTTTAAATAAAAAAAAAGAAAACGAAACAAAATACAACTGAAAATATTTTATTACATCACGCAGCGCGATTGGCGGACGCTTTTAAAACTTTAACAAATATCAATCTAAATTTTGAAAATAATAATGTTGGGCATCGACTATCGATTTAAAAAATATAAATTAAATAAAAAAAATTAAAAATGATACTGAAATTATGATGACGACTAAATTACAAATAAAATACATACAATATTAAAAAAACTCATTATGACTAGGCTTCCTTCGAGTTAATAAACGTGATTTGCAACTTATAGCTACGTGGTTAAACAAATGAGATTACTTAGGAGATCTACTTAATGCTTAGCTCGCGATGTGAGGGTTCGTCCCGGCCCCCGCCCCGCGGCCCCCGGCCTCGCGTCAGACTGTACAACTAGTGGAATGCGCGGAGCGGAGTTATCTGGGGGGAACTTCCCGCGGCGGCGGACTTCTGTATTTGGCTTTGATGTGGAGGAAGGGCCTTTTGGGGCAGGAGTCGTCGACGAGCGTGGCGGCCAGCGAGAGCCGTATGCTCTCCTCGATGGCGGCCTGCGTCATAGGCGCGCCGCCCGTCGACAGCGATACGCTCTTCACCAGCGGCTTGCCGAAGTCCGCCGTCGTCGCCAGGCTCATGCTGCGCGTCTTCTTAGCGTGCCCGTTGCTCGCGGCGAAGGTCCTGCGCGGCTCGTTGACGGGCGTGGAGGCGAGACTCTGGCTGCGCGTCTTGCGGCTGCCGAGCGTGGGCGTGGGCGCCGGCGTCGCGGTCGTGCTGCGGCTCTTGCCCTTGCTCGGCCGCTCTGTGCCGCTCGGCTTATCGTCCTTCTGCACCCCGAGGCTCATACTTCTAGATTTCTTTGGCGCGTTTAGCAAAGTGTTGGAAGTGAGAGACTTTCGGAGCTCGCCGGGGGCGCGGTTCGACCGATTGGTGGGCGTGTTGGGAGTGCTGAAGCTGGGTGCGGACTGCTTGCGGGCGCGTGGGGGCTCCGACTTAATGGGCAGCGTGAGTGCGGACTTTAGGCGTGCCTTGTTCGGCGTGGAGGAAACCACGCCGCCTTCTTTTTTGGTCGGAGCAGCCCCGCCAGTCGGGGAGGACTTGCCGCCAGTGGAAACTTTGCTATCTACCGGTGTGGTGGTGCCGGAGCGGTCCCTGCTGGCTACTGAAGTTTTGCTGGTGGCCGGGGAGATTCTAATGGGGGAGAGCTTGGCGTCGAGCTCGTCGAGCGGGAGGTCCGGCGAGGGGGGTGCGGTCGCGGGTGGGAGAGGCGCGGGGAGAGGCGAGGGCGGGGCGCCGGCCATGTGCGCGGGGGCGACGAGGCGCACCTGGCAGGGCTCGTGGCGCGACAGGAAGTGCTCCAGCGTGTCCCAGCCGCCGCCCACGCGCACCATCATGTGCCGCCCCTTCAGAAGCTGCAACATTACAATTTCCGTCAAGTCATAATCAGTCTACCAGTGGAGTAGTAAAATATTTTTTTGTTAATCTTAGCGGCGCGTACCCGTATGAAGACATTCCTGCCGGCGATATTGTAGCGGCCCTCGCCCACCTTCTTGACCTTGAGCAGGCGCGAGCAGCGCGCGGAGGAGCAGCTGCAGCCGCGCTCCAGCAGCCGCGTCACCAGCGCCACCTGCCGCCATGTTACACACCATCACAATAATTTACAAACGCTAGGACACCTCGACTGTAGGAAGGAGCACTGACCCGCTTGTCGAGCTCGTTGGTGGGCCTGAGGGGGACGTCGGAGTCACTGCTGGCGGCGTCGGAGCGCGTGCTCTCCGCGTCCGTGTTGTCTGCGCCCAGCTGGCCTGCACACCACACACTCACACTCAGACAATGTCGGCACATGCACGAACATAATCACCTCATATCTTATTTTATGCGGTCTATTTTTAGTCATGTTATGTTATATACTTACAATCATGCTGGTCCTGTGACGTCACGGAAGGCTCTGCTGTGTGCCTGTTAACAATAATCAATTATTTTAAAACAATTTTAATATTACGTACTTTCTTCTACAACCATGTTACATCATCAAATATATTTTGATGGATGAATTTATTTTTCTTGGCTTCTCGATACCTGTGCCAAACTATTGAATAACTTACAAGTCCGCGTGCCGGGGCGGCGGCGGCGGCGGCCGGGGCTCCGCGCTGGCACACTCAGTCTCTCTACGCAGCGTGTAATGATCAGACAAACATTGTGTGTAACAAGAACCTTTAAATTACATGTGTTGTTGAAATCCATCACACTTTAGTTCTCATTTTTACGCGTCTTATATATTAGGTATGATAAAACTGCTGTAAGAGAATTAAACGCCTCTTGTATACATGGTTAATGATAAATAAACAGACTACTAACTTATGTGTTGTCTGGTCGGACTGCGAGTCGCGAGTGTCGTGCGGGGGCGGGGGCGGCGTAAGGTCGCGGAACTGCCAGGCGGCGGTGGACATGGCGGAGTCGAGGCCGGAGTCGCGCTCCTCCTGCGCGATCTCCCGCTCCAGCTGCACCAGGCCCGGCGGCTCCAGCCGGTAGCGCGTCGCCAGCCGCGCCACCTCCAGCAGGCACAGCACCACCTGCCGCGGCTGGTTGTGCAGCACTGGAAACGTGCATGCAATATATTAGCGCACTCTGGATGTAGGCACAGCTTTCGGAAGACGCTGTATATTACAGCCCAATGTTAATGTCGCATCACAATGTTCTATTTACCTAGGTCATCGCTCTCGAAGAGCAAGTTCTCATGCACGCCGAGGTCGCGGCAGAAGGTGAGAAAGTTGTCGGCATTGTCGCGGCTGAAGAAACTGCGCCGCGCGGCCCGCTGCCAGCACCGGCCGCGCAGCTGCGGCACCGGCTGCACAAAACATGCGTCAATACATTGGCACTACATAGTCTGTTTATTTTATGGTCAATGTCTAGTGGCGGGAGCGTGCTATTTGAAGGCGGCTGATGGCACGGCACATCCGCGCCTCGCGTACATCACTATCATTCATTTGTAATCACTGAACACAATGCGCTACTGAAGGATAATTGAATTCCTGAATCATTACTCTAATAATCGTGTCTATTATTTCTTTCGTTTACTTTTTAGAAACAGCTAAATGTTCTTGATTTGATTTGAAGTAATTTAAACATTTTAAACTGATTTCAAAAACATAACATGACAAATTGCGTTAGGAAGCTCTGTTGGCATTGTCTTGTCTCCCAATCTGCGGGACGTCACTCACCCCGACAACTAAACCTTGGTCGAGGGCCTCCCTGGCACGCTGCTGTATGACGGCCGCCAGCTGGCACAGCTCAGCGCCGTTGTCCAGCGCCTCTAAGAAGTTGTCTCCCGTGAGGTATGTCGTGCCTGCAACAGCAACAACTATAGTCTCCTCGCATATGGCATGTCGAACTTTACTCGGTATAATACACTTGTTATAGTTGAATTTATAAAGTAAATTAGAAGGGAGACGGTGCACTGACAGTTAAAAGTCGGCTATCGGAATTCGAACTGCAAGAACCTATCACAACATGGAGTTTTATTATTGCCGCTATCCTCTACAAAAGTTGTCCTTCGAGTCTGATCTTTATTTAAGCTAAAATTCACTATATCGAAGTGCAATATATTCCTTAATCTATGTCCTTAGTTTAATATAAATATTTAAATATGTCCCGGTAACCTAATCTAACCGGTATCTACATTTGTTTAATTTACATTTACTCGGACGATAATTTTCCGCACGTGTTAACTACTGGAACACTTCATATAAGTCATATCACAGATCAGATACTACGTGATAATTTTTTAAATAAATCTTACCATAAATTATTTTATATTAAGCACGTTAGAAGAGAGGTAAATTGTAGTGTTTTAACCTGATATCATAAAATATGCAGTTTAAAATTCAATGCAATCAAGAATGTGCAGTGCGGCTGAGGCAGGCAGAGCCAGGACAGTAATCAGCTGCGCGGACTCAACACATCGGACACACAACATAAATCAAACGGTAAACGATAGATTTATTTGGTTGCGACTCAATTGGATATAATCCAATAAGGATGCAGACAAGGAAAATTGTTATACTTATAAATTGACGAGAAAATATTCAACTATTAGATCCACGAATATTTTGTAATTTAGATAATAAAACTATTATTGTCTATTGTACATTCCTCGTAATAAATCTAGACTAAGTGCTTAGTCACCATTTATAAACCCTAAATCTTGTCTTATTGTCTGAAAATATGTAATTCAAAGTTAGTCTAAATAGATATTAAAGTAAACTTTATAGAACATATGGTTAATTGACCTAATCATCGAGACAGCTCGCCGAGTGCGCTGACCGTATAACCGCGTACATTTGGGGTAGGCAACGCCGCGCCCACGTCACCGCACCGTGAAATCCATGCACTCGATGTTTACTGAACTAATCAAATCTTGGGGCGCGCCGTAATACGATCCCTTCGCGTCGCGTGCTCTGATAGTACCTATATCAATTGAATTTTAGGATTAGAACTTTTCACTAAACAGTAATATTACTATAACTACAATGGTGAAATTAATATATTTGTCAGTGGACAAAATGTTTTAGATCTCCCACGGGGTGTACTTTCGCGCCTCACCTTTGCCCTTCACCTTCTCTGATATCACTTAAAGCGACCAGCACTGCGCCACTCCGCCACTCGCCGCATTTAGACATAATTACACTCAATAAATAAACAAACTTCTCCAACTAGTGATGTGCTACACCCATATTGATATTAAATTCTAGAGTCAAATTATCTAAAACTTTCTTCTCTTTTTACAATGTTTATGCCGCCAATTATATATTTTTAAAACAATTTTCTTACTCTTTTTTTGTATAATGTAGATTATTTCCGTATTTCTTCAGACATCCAGTAGGTAATCTATTTTGTTTTAATACAATAGGTGCTACGAAGCGATGCAATAATCTGTTATACAAATATTTTAGTTGTTGTGAGGAGTGCTGTTCATGTGTCACTATTGTTACACATTGTAATATAATTGTATGAAACACTAGAAATACGTTGCTCATAATTAAAAAAAAAGTTTGCAATAATCTCATTAAGATTGGATTTTCGAAATATTCATGACTAACTAAATTTAACGTCAATGTAACTATTAACTTGTCTTTTCGTAGTTTCGATTTATATATATGAGTTTCCTTAGTGATAAAACCTAATACTTTTTTTTACTTATCAAATACTAACTCAACTTTATCTCGATGACATACCAACTTGACAAAACAAAAGTTGAACAATTAAGTTTTCAATAATACATAACTGTAATAAAAGACGGTTATTATTACCGAATGTTTTGACCTTTGCTTCGTTAACGCATGTACCCTTGTTATTAAGGTACAGTCTGCAAGTCTGACGAGCCGGTCGTGCTGCGCCGGTGGTCCTGCGAGCCGTTAGCCTTCGCAACATTAACCAGTTGGCTGATATTTTCATGAGAGGCCACATGTTTTACACTTCATTTACTTACGAATCTATTTATTTACGACATTTCAAATGAGTAGTATAATTGTTGCATATTAAATACATACCATATCTAGGGTAACGGTTTGTTGTCGAAATGGCTTGAGTACGTGTCAACGCGTCCCCAGTCCCCGAGGTGTGGGGAAGGCTTTGTGTACGAATTACAATAAATGTTAAGCCCACCGCGAGGCTTGTGGCCCAAGACAGAAGATATAGCGGGCGAGAGTTAGCACATACCCAAAAGTATGAGAGACTGGGAGACTAGACGATAGAAACATTTAATAACAGCCATTTAACTATTGCCTTTTGAAGTAAAACTTTTAACTACTGGTATGTTACATTAACTTACATATTGTAAGTAAAATCGCTGCCGCCTTCACCTTGCACCGTAATAACATTAGATATTCATAGTGCAGAGAGCAGCGGTAGTGTGTCAGTATTTATAGTCGCCGGAGACCGCCGCGTCCGCGGGCGCGCACCCGCCGAGCTTGCTGACTCACCGCACCAAAGCTGGACAACTGACCGCAACGCACGTACTGAATGCTTGCATATTATTTATTATTTACTGAATGAAATAAAGGTTAAGTTTGTAATAGTTTGGTGTATCTCAAATAATATAGTTGACTGTAGTTAAGTGGTATCCCTTAGTGTTAGATTAAGTATGATAAAACTATCGTTAGAGATTTCCAGTTGACAAAATTAATGATTCTTGAACGCAGCAGGAAGCGTTTGTTTAAATTTAAATATTATTTAAACAGAATCAGCAAACTACATGAAATAACGGATATTGTTAACTGTCTTCATAATATTGGCCCGTCTCCGTATTTTATGACATTTCTTGTTCAAAACATTACCTTTATATTGCAGTGATGGTAGTGAGAGCTATCATTGTCAATAATGCAGAGGAGAGACGTATAATTGCGCGGGAAACGGCAGGGTAATGGCGCTGTCGTGACAGGGTAGAGCGCGCTGCACTTTCCTCGAGAAACATTACATCGATTGATAGTTACATTAACATTATATTATGTTTCTTTGATGTAACACATTTATGTCTTTGTTGTATGAATGTTCAATCTACTTACGACTATTTTGCGCCACAGAGATTGTTACTCAAAGACATTTTCAGACGATCTAGATTCTAGATTATCGTAACTTCACAACGTTATATCTTTAAGACTTATTGCAAAATCCGTCAAAGGGTTCATGAGCACATTTAAAAATATTTGAATAAATAAAGGCACCACACACTTTGCTATAAAAAATTGGAGTAGTATCAAATTGCTAATTTTCGTGTGAATCTGTTCTCACCAGGTGGGGCTGTGGGCGCCATGTGGTCGATTAAGCGGTTAATAATTGTAGAGATTTCTTTCCAGGAAGATAATTCTTTGGGATGCAGCACCGTGGGAAAGATGCTGATGGTAACACATGTTACATTGCGGATGTATTTGGCAGATAACTACGAAGGATTAGACCAATATCTAGACTTAAAAGACTAAATTATTAGGCAAATATTTACTGTTTAATACTGCTCATATCTGCTTAATGAAAACTGACTGAACGTGACTGAATTAAGGCGCCGGCGCTTGCGACAGAATATCTACGCGTCCCATGATTTTGAGATAACACGGAAAGTCTATAAATTAGTTATTATTTTACTAATGGAAAATCTCGACTTTTTCTCCAAAATTCATGAATACCCTTAGTGTGGTTTGGGATTATATTAATAATCAAGATCGACATTTTTATAACGATTTGTTTTTCTTTTAATACGTGAAAATGTATCAATTCATAGGACTTTACTAAATTTCTATAAAACATCTTATCGTTCTCAATGCAGTAGTAAATCAAGGAATCATTTATCAGACGTAAATACTAAGATAACTGTATTTTAGTATGGTGACCCTATTCGCTGCGTTGTGGCCCTGCGGCCCTGTCAGCCGCGCTGGCTGGCTGTCTGAGCACAAAGGTTGTATTTACCAATTAGCCGGCCACACCGCACGTGCGTTGTTGCGTTGCGTAACATACACATGGTGTGGGCGGGAATTCATCAAAATTATGCGCACTAATAAACCAATGAAATACTGCTAGTGGGCACCGGACTTACGAGTTAGCGGCCTTAATATTATTAGAGTTAATTCTTTGCCCACGTGGAGACTATTTGCTTATTACTTTTGGAGAAAAGTAAACTGTACATAAGCAAGAAAATATTTTATTTATAGTGTAAATGTAATGTAAAAGGCTAATTAATTTGAGATTTAAATGTTATTATTACAACGTGATGACTAAGAATGTCAACTTAAATAAAATCTTTAGTGCTTTGATAAAATCAGTTCGTTTAATTCCGTCTTTACCTTGTATAATTTCAAGAGATAACATTGAATTTTTATTGAGAAGGGTTTATAGTACACTTACTGTACTTAGCGAAAGTTTGTGTCCTTGTATATTTGTCGGTTTTATTTTTAAAAAGATGTTTTAAAAACAAGGTTAAACATCTTGAAAGTTATGACTTTAAAATGTTCGTTATTTGAGCAAATCCAAGAATTTAATATCAAAATGTACATTTTACAAAGTGTACAAGTGTAAAATAATCCGCTTATTTACCAAATACTTAATATATTTTGAGTAAAGTTGATTATAACTTAATTAAGTATTGATGCTTGTGATATTGACTCATCTTTACTTAATGAATAATAGCTTAAAGTTAAGTTAATTACGATAGGTACAACATTAAATTTAATTTAAAAAAATAAATGCTTTAAATGATAATCTAATTATAAACTATGTTTAATTAATATGAAACGAAGGTGTGGGAATGTAATTACACTTCTAGGAATAAAATTACTTTGACGTATTTCCCTAATTATTTACTGCGAGTTAAGTGTATTTAGGTTTCTGCAAAATTATCTAAGGCTTAAACCTGTATGATTTAATATATCAAGCTTGTTAGTTTTGCTCCTTAATGAATAAAGTTTGTTAGACACGGAGCGGGTGTATTGAGAGTTTGAGATCGTTCATGTGTATGTGGGTCGCTATCGTGGTGGCCGCAATGCGCCGCTTGCACTTCACAGTCGGACCTTGTTTTATAGTTGACCGTTAAATCGACATTACAAATAAAATACGAAGTTCGAAGTAGAAAAACTAAATGAAAAGTTGGCCAGTATTACACAAGTTAAGTAGCGACAGAAGACTGTTGTTATAATAAATATAAATCGTTTAACATCAAATATAATTATGATGAGGCGTTACCTAACAAACATTTCATATGAAATTGTTAATAAAACTCACCGATAGTCTTATTGATCCAGTCGGCGAGGTCCTCCTGCAACGGAAAGAGCTGTCTCGCCTGCGAGTACAGAATCTTCTCCCTGTAGTAGTCCTCGTCGGCAGCGCTGGGCGCCTGCGCCGCCAGCGCGCAGTCGGCCCGTTCGTAGCTGCTGCTCACGCGCCGCACCAGCGCTTCAGCTTGCCCCGCGCCCCGCTCCTCCGACCCCCCCTCGAAAGTACTGCGCACGTACTCGAACGCATTGGTCCTCTCAAACGCATTGAAGATCCTGTCGAAGTTCCCACTGAGCGGCCGCTCGAAGGTGTTCTGGTCGGTAGGCGACGTCACCGACCAGGAGGCGCGGCTGCCGATGGCCGTCGGCCCGCAGCGGTAGTACGCCATGCCGGTGCCGGCCGAGCTATCTGCAACACGACACTCTGGTCACTGCCTACCCAAGACAATGTAATGGCTGTGTTACGTCATTTGGAGCATCAGTGTAATGAGCTCGGTAATTAGTGCCTTCATTATTCAGGGTTGCTTATTTTAAAACTATTATTAAAGAAATGCTCAAAGTATTTTGAATTTTTTTCATTTTTTTCCGTAGAACCAATAACTGTTCATTATCGAGCTGTCGTCTCGCCATTTAAGTCTTGTTAAAATTAATGCGGCTTTATTTATGCGTCATCTACTTTGAGCGGTCGCCGATTGTAAGCTGTTTAAAAGTAAAGACTCTATGGGGCCGACCTTCGCGACTACATGTGAGGCCCTTGTCGAGATAAATGGGCGCAGACACTATCTACGCGTCAATTCCCTTCGGGCAACGTATGTATGTTAAATTGTTGTTATTTACGAGTACAATACACTTGGCCTTAAGTCTTAATAATTTTGGCACATACTTCGATCGGCAATAACAATTTTCCCGAACCTTATTTAATTGGCATGCGAGAGGACGCTTCGTTCCTTTCTTCGTTCCTTCCGAACGCACTTCGAAGGTCTCACATTACAATTATAAAACAAAAGCTACGGGGATTTTGTACACCGACAATGTTCGAGACGCAATTAAGTTTTTACAAAAGGTATTTATTAAGCATCGCTATCGGAAATCGGTTTTTTGTTGAGCTTACCTAGTCGGTAGTACCTACTCATATAATTAACAGTCATCTGTTTAACATATTAGCCGAGACATACTCATGTAAGTATTCAATTACGCAGTAATTTTTAAAAGATGGTCGTAATAATAATAACAGTAGAAGATCTAGACATTAAAAACATAAACTGTCATGTCCTACCAGTAAGGCACACATGACGGAATAATCCCAGTTTCATAAGGTGGGGCCACACGCGCTGCGGCTGCGACTTTCTCCGCAGCTGTGCGGGTGCGAGGCTGTTTTCCTCGCGCAGCTGAGCCTCGCCGTGTGGGGAATACTTTATGTTAGAAATCATGTGGTACTTGTGCAATACGGATTATCGTTATTAGAAACAACTGGCTGCCGCTTAATAAAGAAAGACTAAAATGTCTTTAGCTTGGATTGACAATTTTGATTTACATACAATCTGCAGGACATGGCATGGAGGACTTTATGCCAAGAACACATAAAATAGTGTCGGTATCTCAGAAAAGTTTATTACTATTAGAGCTAGTTATATCGAAGCCTCTACAAGTAATATCCGAACCGGCGCGCGGGACCCTTTCATATCCACTTATGGAAGAAAAGCAACTTTAGTAGATCACGAGTGGAGACGAAGCCTTGAACTGGCGCGAGATGAGTGCGGCGGCGACATCAATCGCCCCGTGCGGCTCTCGTGCGACGGCGCCTTTGTGTCTTTGCCGCTCGCGTGTGGGAGATGTTGTGCACGCGCAGAATTACTATCGCGACTCGAGATATGTAAGGTTTTATTTATAGAATTTGAAATTCATGTGATGAAATCAGCAATAGTTACAGTATTCAAAATTAGTTTATTTTCAACAACATCATATTGTTATATCGGTTGTTATAAAAAATAATAAGAAAAAAAAATGACTTCTTCCTTCATTCCCGATGTCTCAAATATTGCATGTTCAAGCAACTAAGTAGATATTGTATCGCGTGTCTTTTGGTCCCCAAAATTGCTGCTTGAACTACCGAAGTCAATAAAAAACGTGCTGGGACGAGCCGGCACCGCACAGCAGACCACCGTCGTCGTATCGTTTCAAACGAACATTATTCGACGTATTCCTTTTATGAACATTAAAGTGCATTTGTAAGTTATCAAATGACTTATACAGGGAGGGGTGAAGACTAATTTATGAAGAAGCACCACGCGATACTAAAATGCACAGCGCTTTCTGTTCATGATATCGATATTTTGTTTCCGCTCTTATCATGAAAAGATTGATGAATAAATAAACTACCTATAGTATTTTAGTTATACTTTATCTTAGATGAACTACTGGGTTTAATTCTAAATTACGCCTTGAGACATATCTGAGATTAATACTCCATTAATTATTAAGCATTTGTTGTTAAGTTTTCCTCAGGATAAGTCCTGTATAAGTCGCGTGGGGTCGCAGGAGAGCGTTGCTCCCTATGCAACTCGGTGCTAGACTCTTTAATTGGATAATTGCATCCCCCCGCCTCCCCCCGCAGCCGGCACTCGCCGCACCTCACTGTAAATTGTTTATCAGCTCATCGCGCCGCTTACCACATTGTTAGCGGGTAAAACAGCTTCTAACAATTGTCCACTTACTAACGTGGATATCATTTTACCCCAAATGAATGTAACATTAATATTTGTTTGAGGACGTCCGACGAGGAAAGAAACGACGACGGTGAGGATTTCCATGCCCATCATTGCTGTAAAATAATGATCTCTACATATACTGTCAGTGGAAGAATTACAATAAATGTCTATTTTCTTACAAATATTCCATTTTTTTTTATAATGAGAAAAAATGCATTATAAATGCTAACACAGCGTGCCGATGACGTCAGCAACGCCAACCGCTCCTGACCTGCGCACACAACTCACAGGATAACAGGAGAAGAAATCAATTGACGGCAGCAAGAGGACGCCGCAATTGTCAACAAGTTTAATAGATGAGTGGGCAATTACAGTGCTGTTGACCCGGGAACTGGTCAGTCGATTGTTAACTATTTGTGTTAACTTCGATGAATCATGTTGCGGCTCGGCCGTTTCTTGAAAGGTTATAAACACGGGTTATTTTCAACTCTGACCACCCGCAACTTACCTCCGGTTAGAAACTTCGTTTCCCAACACAGGAAGCCGCAGCCCGCACGTCTGTAGCCGGCCTGTTTACGGCCACCGCAAGCCACTTCGCTTTCCTTTCCTCTCTCACATTTCGTTACGTTTGTTTAGACTTTAGACGCACGGAAATAGCTGTTATACGGATATGGTTACTATTTTGTTACCGGATACAGTGACGTCATTCTTCTATGCATTTTGTTAACTACTACTTACCACTTGTACTCGTCTCAAGTTACTTAAAAGCGGCACTAAAGATGGACTTCTTCGGTACGTAATATAGGGTGTGTCGAGTGGGCGAGTGTACAAGGAGCAAGGACTGCCTCAACGTAAACGTGTTGAAACTCAGTCTCTGTAAATAGTACAAATTACAAAAGTAAAGCTTTCGTTTCTGGTTACCGTCGCGTCGCGCTTCCGTGGAAAAAATCTGATACGATGTAAACACAGCGACTTATTTCAATATGCAGCCGATGTGTACTTTATGAAAAGGACATAAATATCAGTTTTGCGTGACCGGATGTTGAACGTAGTGTGTTCTATTTACAATACTACACTGAATGAGGTGTGGTGCAAGTTATGGGCGGCTCAGTGATATGTGTTTTTGTTGTTAAAGATAGGAAACTTGCTACATGTTTTTACCAATTTCTAAAGTAAACTTCTGCGATCAATAAGTTGAGTGAACCCCAACAATTAAGTTAGCACGTGACCATGGCGTATGCAACTGCGCTAAAAATAGGTAAAACTAAAAGGCCAATCGTAGTAACAAACTCGTTTGTTATATTATGTGCCCAATGAGTTTTCTATAATGCAGTACTTACGATTATTTCAGTATTGATATATCATGACTGGCTGCTAGTCGCTAGTCGCTAGGCGGCCTGGGGCGTGCGGTGCGGAAGACGCGCCCTGCCGTGTTCATTGAGCCGACCAGCGCACTCAAAGCGTAGCGCACCACCGCACCATGCACCGATGTTGCATATCAATAACTTATTGAATGAAACACTTTCTTTATAAAATATAATTTATAAATTATAGATTTTAATATTTTTTAACTAACTTTTTATTTTTTTTCGATATATTTTAAGTACATATTATAAATAACCAAATCTCATTTGAATTGTGAATATGTTTGTTTTATTTTCACAAAGTTACATAAAATCGTTCTAGAAGAAAGATAATCCAGTGTTCAGTGAATGACGTCGTGAGTTCATTGTCACGTCGCGTCGGACCTGTTCCGTTGAGCAGCGCTGCCGCTGCAGACCTGTTCTGCTGAATGGATCTGCGTGGGCCGCTAAGTACGATGCAAGTACTCGTTCATACCTACTTGTAATAGACATACGGTTGTCCCTACATAAAGGTTACTTCAAGTTGACGGACCAGTTGTACCAAATAAGTTTTCTTTAATAAAAGCTCTGATTTTTTGTTACGTTCAGTTTACATTGCGTTTCTTTTCATTGAAGGCCAACGTTATAAGATGGCCACTTTTTCTTCCTGCAACTTTTTAATAGTTAGTTTATTAGAATAGGAAGGACTTCAATATATATAACGAGGCGAAATTATTGGTATTTTTGAATAATTAAAGTAACTAGCAACTAATAATTTTGAGTACTGGCTGAATGTGCATCGTGCATGATAGATGTCAAGCGGCGATCGAATGACAGATGATAGTTGTCATTGAATGGTGGAATGATGCGTTTTGTTATTATAAAATCAATTGGTTCATCTATGTAAATGTTTGCAATTGGATTAGAGTGTGATGTGAAGTTATCAAATAAGATGGTGGTCAACTAAGCATAGTGTATCTAAAATTACGCGATTGTTATTTCATTATCTCCGACATACGCACGCCCACAATGTAAGATCGTTACCGTGTATATGATCTACCTTCGTCAATGAATTCCTCAAACCGCTCGTCACTCCGATATATTAATAACTTGAGATTTTATTTCAAATTTCAGTAAGTATTTATAGGTAAAACATTTCATCTTTTATATTGTCTTATAACTGCTATTAAATAAGCATAAAGTGGAACATTTGTGCCGTAAAATTAATATTTATGACGAACGAAATGCGTAAATCATTGTTATGGTATTTAAATGAACAGGCGGTGTCTCTGAGATGGAATTAAATCGATCTTTATTTGATAACTTGATCGATTTGTCATAGATAAAGTGCAGAGGAAGTCATTTCAAGCTTGATTTACTATAAATTCTACAAATTAAGTCTAACTCCGGATTTATTAAGGTTACGGTGTTCGTAATAAATACTCGTAAAGATCTTGTATTTCTGTTAGAAATGCAACTGTCAATTTATATAATTAATTGTCATTTTCTTTGTAAATTAAATGCGTTCAACTTATAATAGTTCTTCGTATAACTTTCTTTTAATTTGAACAATAAATTATTTATGATCACTCTGCAAGTACAGTACTCTACATCGCAACTATTACAAACGGACATAACCTACAACTGCCGAATGCCATCGTCGAAACGGCACACGTTCACATATAACATTGGAAACTCAGTCACGATGTACTTCGGATAGTAACACAGTATACAGCAGAATGCAGATACCTGCTCTGAATGAGTGCGAGTTTGTAGTTCCGCTAATAGCTGAACATGTTAGACAACATGCGGAGCTGGTTGGCAAAGCTAGGAGCTGGCCTAGTGGCGCCTGGCGCTAACGAGGCAACTGGCCCGCGCAGTTACGGCTCGGATCAAACGCGGCCGGGCCGATTTAACGCCACTCTGTTACATGTAAATTGGCGAATTAACTACCAAATACTAGATTAAACTGTACGAGTTTTCTGTGAATAAAATCTGTTATAATTCTAGATTTTCTTGTAATTACAAAGATACAAATATTACATTATTTTCGAGGGTATAATTTGTACTAAAACATAAGTAGGTGTGACTTATTTCATTCTACCAAAAGTACACCAAAAAACGTCGTTTTTAGAATCATTTTAAATCACTAGAACTCATCACTTTTAAGTATGATTATCAGATTACGACTTATCAAAATAATTTCCCCGTCCTAATCCTACTCCCGTAGAGTCGCACCATGTTTTCGTTCAGGTTAATCTTCCATCAGTCGTCACTCCCTTCTTGATCATGTCACCTTTCACGCAATCTATCTCTTTCTAGGTCTATCTCTACCGGTGTACCTCCACACCTCATGCTCCTATATTAATAGCAATTGAATTAATGATAAGGTATATTCATTTCCTCCATACGAAGTGTTGTGTCAAACAGCAGAACATTAGCGACAACCTTCGCCGGGTCACACTGACTGCGCGATATAAATGCTACAAATTGCAGCTAATTATGTAGCATTATATCACTTTGTATAGAACTGGGAATTCTATCGTTACTATAGTATGACTAGCAAAATATTATTTGATGCAAAAACGTATTTATGTATAGAAAAATGCTAATTTCAGCTGAAAATGTCTAAATTACATGTTTTCTGATTTCTAATATTAATTAACTAAACTTAATTTATAAAAACATTTATGAAACGTATCTCCCTAACCGTGTTATGTGTACCTGCACTGAATAACTTGTAAGTTAAGTTGTTCGCATAAAACTCTGCTTGTGTTTGTGTGGGTCACCTACTGCTCCATATCTATACCAGCGCTAAGCATGGCGCTCGCCGCATCCGACTGTGATTTGCCGAGATGACGACATCGGATATATCGCCGCATACTAATACTGACCCCCNNGCACCGTTACACACACAAAATATAAACGCTACAATGTCATGTCCTGTTCCAACTTATTATTCATACGAAATGTATATCGAGAATCGAAGTACAATAAAAATCCAAGAAAGCTAATGCTCTTTTCCGCAACTTGAATGATTCAAGTATACACTTTCTAAGTAATTATCCTTTGATTTATTCATTGTCATTTACATCGACTTTCTTCAATGATACATTTAAAAACCAGATAAATTACTTTATATGCAAATGAATGCAAAACTGTTTAGCGATGCTATAAACACTTGCATCAACTGATGTATATATTGAATCTGGTTTTGAAACTAACATTAACTTTTACTAGCAAAGAAAAAGATTAAGAAATAACATCTGTACACAAATCTATTTTGATGCGATACAGCGAGCTTATACAAATTGTTTCAGTGTGTCAAAGTTAAACAACGCGATTACTATATTATGTTGTGTGCAGTGTAAGAGCGGGCGCACAACTTCGACTAAACTATCGCACAACTGTTGTGTCAATAGTCGATTGTTTCTCAGCAAATTGATCTGTTTAGTTGCACAACTAAAAATCGAGTAGTGTGCGCATCTCATTTAAACTCATAGGAATCAAAGCGAGACTAAACAGTTGTGCGATAGTTTAGTTAAAGGTGTGCACGCTCCAAACAATCATTGCTGTCAGAGCAGCCGTGCAGGAGCAGGGGAATTCTGAATGTAGAATATATCTGAATATCCCTCTCGGTCCTTCACAAGCACTTGTTTACTGAGACTGGGTCATGTGGTAGATGTTGCCGTAATTATTGAAAAGCAAATGACATAGTTGTGTAGTAAGACAACGATGCAATTTAATTGACTTTATAGTAGTAGTCAACCAGTATTCTAGATTATCGACAAAATAGACTAGACAGCCATAAGCTTAAACACTTTAAACAGAACGGACAAGAATCCCTTATAAATAAAATATGCATTATTTGTCAGCCCTGCGGGATATTGTCGCTGAGTACAAAGATAGCAGAAGATGCGTGGATAAGCCGGCATTAAGCACGCGCCAGCGGCTTTAATTGGCTTTTATTATTATTAGCGAGATGCAGCGACAGACAGTGCTGTGCGCCGGAACTGACGATGGTGAATGGTTTTATCGCTTTGTCTGCGTTTTGTACACTCTGGGTATAGTTTTATTTACTACCAAATACTATAATAGGTTTCGAGTATAATCTAGAAAGATCTAGAACTAGCGGATTAAACGCGGATTTTTTAAAAAGTTTTAACAAAGAATTTTAAAAAAGTTCTTGTAAATAGCAACCTAAAAGGCCGTCCTGGCCTTTTAGGTTGTGGGTAGTGGGTGTGTAGTGAAAAGTGTGTAGTGAGTACCTATTTTGTTATCAATTTAAATAGTGTGTGTTTTTATTAGATTGTTTCGATTCGCTCTCTATGGTTAATCTTATTTATATGTATTTAATAAATTGCACATAAAATCCATAGAGTAAAACGTGACCTATAACGTTTTTTTAAAAATATTGAAACCGGTTTGTGCTAGTTTTAATATGTTTATCTTTTCTTAAGTAATGCATTATGCATAACATTAAAAACAGCCGCTACTTTTAGTGCGAGTATCTTAATTCCACTACTTGAGTCCAAATCGCCATACAAGTTGACATGTGATATTTCTGGGTCGTTTTTTTTTTGTCGCATAATAAATTTTATTACTCCATATTTTTGTACTGAATTTAAGAATGTGGTAGATTTCTAAACAAGACGTTTCTTAAATATTAATATGTTTACGAGCGATCGTTAAACTATTTTTGTTTTGGTCCGTCGTCAAACATTTCCTGAAACGGCAACCTTTTCCTTTGTCCGCGACTCGAGCCCAAAATAACTGTATCCCA
>LD688954.1:98582-122802 GCA_003118335.3 Papilio memnon | reverse complement strand
TTTGTATTTTTATATGTATTGAAATAACTCAAAAACTACTGGGCCGATTTTAAAAATTCTTTCACCGAAAGAAAGATAGTTTATCGATGAGTAACATAGGCTACATTTTTTAATATTTATCAACTACATGCGGACGAAGTCGCGAGCAACAGCTAGTAAAGTTATAAGAACGTGTATGGACATTTTAAAACTGTCTTATAGTTAACTATTTGCGTATTGTGACGTCATCAGTTGAACTGGTAACCTTTAAACTATCACGTCTCGATAGTAAAAAGGCTGCATAAATTATGTAAATGTTGAACATTGAATGCAGCGGCTACATTCCAACGATTTGTTATTATGTTGATCGCTTATCCATCGTTTTGACACGATCGTGTGTGGGGGGCGGGGGGGGGGGCGTCAAGGTAGTAGGAGTATTTGTCATCATTTGCACTTGAAAAATTTACAATTAGACTAAATTTCACATTGATTAATTGAGCCGACTAGTTTTTATGGGCAGTAAGAGCATCAAACCATTTCTTTTATTTTAATCCGCAATTTAATTTCAAAGCCTATTCAAATTTTATAACCCTTCCGTTAGTTACCATATATGTAAATGTAAACAATAAAAAGGCGCCGCATGTTACGCATCAAGTTGTAACAGTTACCATAGTCCAGTGGTGCGGTGCCAGCCGGCCAGTAAACCACGCGTCGGATTTCCTGCGTCACGTAACCATCGGTTCCGCTTTCCGGCTGCGAATCGTGAAAGTGAACCGCTGAATTCGGCCAAATTCTATGTCTTACTATCGGTCTTTCTGCTCAAGTATTGGACAAGAGAGGATGTTCTAACCCTTACTGGCATTGTTATTACAAGACAATGTCATTTATATTAAGTAAGAAAGCAATAAAATGAAAAACTAAGACGTAATTGCTGTCCTTGTATTTATTTAACACTATAAACTGATTAAATGCAGCTACAATTATTCATAATCAATTTCAAAGACAACTTTCGTCATTGACGCCGCGTGGAAGGGTTCCGTTAACACCTCTACATGTTGTTACTCTATGGCGCAACATGTCAGTAACGACGGATTAATAGTTAACTTTATATATATTAATATTTAGTTATGTTTGAAACCAGTTTGCAAAGTTATCTCACTTCAAGGCGCACAGGCAACGTATGTTGCTAGAGACAATATCAGTGAAACTAGTTTCAACCCATCAATTGACATCGATTGAATCGTGACAAGAGTTCAGCGGGCGGTCGCATCGCGCCGCGCACCACGTCCCGCGCCCGGCGTCAAACAATTCACTATAATTGACATTTTTATCATACATCAACAACTGACATCGAGGGAGGCGTGTCGTCTGATCGACGTGAAGATGTTTTAACAATGCTTTGCTGAATTAAAACATACCTCAAAGTAATCCTAAAGAAAACAAGTTAAACAAGATACATTCCTCAGTATCCGAGCATTTCTGTCTTATTCGTGTGTAGTTATCTCTTTGTGAAATTGAATTGACGCCTTCCCTTCAATTGGCTTCGAACTGAGGCCTAAATACGTTCAGTAGTGCATCCTGTCTCTCTCAAGATTGAACGGAAGACATATAACTCGCCTCGCGACGGCTCATTATCTCGTAAACATGTCGCCAGGAACCGGACAATACTCCTAATTGACACTGTTACCATTGTGCCCCCTCTCCCCCCCGCGCACGCAAATTGTTGCTCTTATAACCTAAATACGAGTGTGTACTACCTTACATGATGCAAATCGTACTATAATGAAGCTGCAACAAGAATATGTATAATTCAAGTTCTAGTGAGACAATCGATGTCTCGACAATCGTTAACATATCGCCACATTATCGATACAATTTCCATAAAACAGCAATCAACATAAATCGGCAACGCAATCAATCAAGGACAGATCGATCGTGTGCGATTTCTTGTCTATAAAATGATTTTATTGGGACATAAAATGTTGAATATTTTTTTGTAGTAAAACTTAAAAGGTTAATTTTTTTATTGAAAAGAAGAGAATTTTTACCATTGTTGAAAAAAAGGACTGAGCTTTTTTATTAAATGAGCTATGTTATTACAAAAAGATAAATCTCACCAGTCAGAAGTTAAGGCACATTCTCCGATCAATTGCAAACTGTAACAAAACATTTATCTATTAGTTAAATTATCTAATATTACAAATACACGAATTATCCGATAACGGCGTAACTTTAACTCGTTCGCTCGTTTAACATTATTGTTACAGTGTACCGGATTCCCGGTAAGTACGGGTAGACCACAGAGCACCGTTATTAAGTCCAGAACCGGCCGAGTGGCACTGTTCCCTCTGCATGTCTGCTCTGTGGTCGTTAGTTGCCCGCATCCGTTACAACAGAACAATAAAGGCTGAATTAAAACATCAAAGACTGCATCGAGCTAATCTGAACATATAACAGTTGAACAACCTGATATGTTTACAAAGATGAATTGCAACCAGAAGCATCTACACCAGTTTACGGTTAACAAACGGTTCACTAGCTGAAACCTTTATACCGTAACAGAATATAGATTGTTTAGTGAAACACACTATTGATCAGTAACTAATTAAGTGTGTCCTTGAGATTTCTGCGAGTCCCCAGTTTTTAGTACTTTTGGGGCAAAAAGTGTTCGATTTAACTGTGATTGGCAGTCCTATGGCGCCCTTTTTAGTTCTGCGCCTTAGAGGATCGCCTAACCGCTCCTCTCCTAACGCCGACCTTGTTATTGATATTTTTTCGCTAAAGTCTATTGTATTCTATCGGCATAGTTACTGCATTTAGACTTGTAATGATAATATAGGTTACATAAATTTAAACTTTGTATTGTGTTGTGTGTAAACATAAATATTGTTAGTACAAATATAAATAAATGGTAATGAGTTGTTTGTCTGTTGCATAAGAGAACACAATTATCTCTAAACATTCAATACTTATTAACTAAATAATTTAAATTATTCGTATCCTACAGGCTTATTAAACTACGAATTAATTAAATTAATATCGATGTATAATGAAGTATAGAGGTGAGGAGGAAGTAGTCACTGTGACAGACAGACAGTTTCACTTTCATGTCGTTAGCATAGCGATGTGAGGACGGGCTGAGGGCGAGGGCTGTCCATGTTAATCACATTACCTCATCAACATTTCGACCATAAAAATTAATGGTTTAATTTGCAGATAACTTGTATTAAATATGAAGAGAATGGTTTCCGTATATTAGGATAAGTGTCTAAAGTGTTCAAAGAATGCTTACTGAGTTGGAGGTTTAATATCCAATAAATATAAATTGTTATTGTGTTAAACGTCAAGTTTAATTGAATGACTGTACTGTTTCGACTTTTTATTTCATCTTTAAGCGTGCGCACGAGTGTAGGTAACTGTACGCGCCGCTAGGTGGCGCAACCGGCCGCGCTCCACTGATCCCCTATTATGTGTCTATAATAGGAGAAAATATATGATAATTGTGACGCCTGCCGCCTGCAATACCCCGGTCCAGGCCGGAAGCTGACTCAATATGTCTTGAAATTCTTGTTACACGCGGCCGTTGCACGAAATAGTGAAGGTTGATGAAAATTATTCGTAGCATCAAGTCGAAACAGAGTGATTACGTCACATAATGTAATACGATATGGACAGTTTAACAATTAATATGCCATCGTATAGAAATCCATAATTTGTTTACGATTGAATATGAATTTGATTACGCTCTGCGCCACCTCGCTGTGAGCTGTTCATTTAACTGTATTTATAATTAATTCATTCAGTATAATAACGAGTTGATTGATTGTTATTTTAATATTGTTAGGAGAACTCCAATTAACAATTGTAACATTAATAAGTATGAGGGACTATTTTACGCTTAAATGATAGGTAAATGCGGTTACCATTAGGTTTTCTAATTTCACAAATAGAGGTCTTATCAAAAATCGATTTCCGGCGACGATTTCTGAATTACGAGAATCACAAGAACAATTCTGAGTGAAATCGTATTGAGAATCGACGTGAAATATTAATAACAAAGTTGAAGCGTGAAATTGAAACGAAATTCCTTCTCGGATATGACGTTTGTTGGACCGTTTCACAAAAAAACGAAAGTAATTCTGATGACGTAGCATTGTTTTTTAAAGAAGCAGGTTTTATGTATAACCTTGGCAAGAGAATCCAGGTATAGAGTCAGGAGCACAGTCGACTTCTTGAAGAATGTTTCTCAAATAACTTTTATAATTTTTAATATCTGAAAGATTTCCTTTTGATGGACTTGGTAATTACCATACGGGATAACATTTCAGTATGTAGTTAGTCAATCAAACATTCTGGTAATGCGATAAAAATACATTTCTGATTATAGGAACTGTCGGCTTGTCGAGCCGAAAACAATGGAAATTCCTGACAATGATTTGAAAAACTTAATAAAGTAATATTGGTAGGTCCAGTAGGTCCTGAACAGTTGCGAGTATAAAAAATTCTAGAAGTTAAATTCCAATGTAAGGTCGACAAGCTTACATAATTTAAGCAATTAATATAAACTTTCCTCAGTTCCGAACCAGTCACAACAAATGTAATTTACCCGTTACACCATTAACTGTTGAGACATACATCTGTGTATGAGACTTTAATTAAATGTAAGGAACGCCTGCGATTTGCGACGTGTTAATTGATCGATTACAGCAACGAGAGCCGCGACACTTACTAAACAAAAAGATACGGTAGTGTTGCGCGCATTTCAAAATATCGATAACTTACAATTATCGAATTAATAAAAACAAACCCGAAAGTTCATAAATTATCTATTTGCGATAAAACGCCAAATTATATAATAACACATAGTAACATAAAAAATATACAAATTCCGAGGTATTCGCATAATCATATGAAATCGGTAAAATGTAATTTTATGGTTCATATTTGTTTTAACAATTTACCAATTAGCTACCGAAACTCTTAATTACAAGACTAATCGACAAACATTGATTATCTCCGCTAAAGGCAGCTCAGCGACAGATTAGAACAAGGTTAGTCGGTCGTGAGCGGAATCGATTCGGCACGCGGCTCACGATTCTATATCGATAAATCGATGGACAGCTGCGATTGCGACACTAGCGCCAGCGAGCGTGTGGGCGTGAGCGTGAGGGACGTGGACTTTGTTATGAGATTCATACAATAGACGATAACTATCATAATAACGTTACAATTGTGATCAACGAGTTAACTGACCGACATACGGATTATTCATAATGTTTAATTTTAATTATTGATAATTGACAACGCAAGTGAAAGAGGGTATGGTCTCATTCAGAAAAGTTTTGATTTGTGTCGATGGCTTAAACTAAACTTTAAAAAATAATAAAATTAAATGCTTCATGATTACAGAAGTCATGAAATAACGCGCAGCAGAACATTATGTCACGTTGTGTTGGTATCATGTCATTTCAACATAGTTACGTCGTATTGTAGTTTTAATTTCTCTTACATTCAGAAAAATAAAACGGTAAAGAACTAAATGCTAAATGCATTTAATGAGATTAACTTTGAGCTACCATTAATCCATTTCTATCTATCAATCTAAACTGTTAAGCAGCTTTCTTTGATAATAGAAACTAAGTTAATAGAAAGTGAAATTATTACAAATACATACAAATAAACATTAATATTTAAATAGTTGAAACTGCTTTAAAAATATGGAGCAGTGATGCTGTAGTCGCTGGAATTAATAACCGTGCTTTATGTTTTACTTTCTTCTGCGCTACGAACAATGTTTTATTCATTCGTACATAAACATGGACAAGTATGCAAATAAGAATATTTACATACATTAACTAGAAATTAGCAGAGATTCAAAGCATGTGACAATGTGTTCACTATTATATCACTTGCTAAACGTTGATGAAAACTAAAATAATAATTATGTTCTAACGCCAATCGGATTTTTATGCGATTTATTTGATTTGAAAATCTAGACAAATATGAAAGTGGATAAACAAGACATTGCTTTGAATCTTTAATTGTTCTACGTCCAAATTTAAACATAGGTTCACAGGACATAAATTAACGGTAACTAGTGTTGTACCCTGTGTGACTTACTGTGAAAACATCGATAATATTTGTGTAACCGAATGCTGCAACTCTCAGCATTGTGATTTATGAAGTCATTATTACTTTAAACAATAGGCGATAGTTTGGCGAGACCCCCCCCCCCGGTGACTAACGCTGACAAAGACGGCCTCACACCACCAGCTCGTAAATTATACTGTAATTTCAAGTATATTTGGTTAGGCTACAGCGTTCGAATTATATGACCAGTAATAACATTTTTTTTAGACAAAGCAGAGTCATTAAGTGGTCCTTATTGTGGTTTTAATATGAGACCTACGAGTACATTAATCGGCTTAAGATTTAGAAAATAGATTTTTCACGTTTAATGTAGATTCATAAAATGTCTCCACTTATATTTGCGTTGTAAAAATATCTATCAATAAGAATTACATCACAAACTATTTTGAAGGTCACAAGTGACGTCACTGAGACAGAATTCAGGAAAATGCGATAACAGTAGAAGTGATAAGGCTTATCGGGGAAATGTGTTGAGAGGCTGCGCGCGCGCCGGGCGGTGACTTATCGCGATGTATCTAAGATAGGTAATGGCTACGTGTACCTACTGTACTGATACGCTTTCTAGTGGGCACTTTCCTTTACATTTTCTTTTTACAATAATTTTCCGTCAATAAAATATAACTTGATAAAAAAAATCAAAATCGTATAGCACCTAATTCCGATATATGTAAGATACGGGATTCCCTAAGCGTAAATTTCGTAACGGAAATCTACAATTTTAATTAACCAATAATTTAGCAAGTTTTGGCTGATTACGACGTCTTTATTGAACTCTAATAAAACGGGATGTTCTAGAGCGAAATCTTTACTTGTTATGTTATAATGTATATAGAAAAAGCAGACCAATAAAAGTTAGGTTAGGAATATTTGTATCTTCAACAACAACGGTCAAAATCTTTCTTCTAACACCTTTTTATAAATCTTAGATCTCGTCGCCTTGTAATTGTAATCGTGCAATGACTTATATAACAAAAGTTTTGAGGAATTCGACAATAAATAAGAATAACTAGTTTTGTTAACCGATTTTAAGATTAAATGACAAAGAGTTGTAACTGTATTGCTGGCTGGAAGATTAAGCATGATAAAACAAGCTTTTGTGTTTGCTTAAATACTCACTGCGCTATACGCCACATTGAAAACTGTATTTACAGTCCGTTGCATGTATTTACAAAACTGCAAAAACTTATATGTACATTCGGTCAATAAAATTTATGAAAAAATATAGAAGTTAAACATATATTTCGTTCACAATCCCAATTAATAAAATATTTCATTTTTATAAATATCATAGTCTTATTGTGTGTTTGTGTAGTACGAGTAGGTCATATTTGAAGAAACGTGATTATTGATCGCATTAAAAACTCTATTATCGAGTTCAATTTGCATTGGACGATAAGTTAAGTTGGAATTAAAATCAATGCGTGAACACCCGCAGTCCACAGTGACACGTAAAAACAATACCGACGTAATAAATATTGTAATTATTTTTCTACGTAAACAAAATTAAGCAACGTTTACTCGTAAAATAACGAAATTATATATTGCACTTCTTTAGAACTATAACAAATAATAATATTACACAATTGTGTGAAAGTTTTCATTGCAGTATTGCAAAATTAATTTAATTAAAAAAATGCGAAAATTAAATAACAATTGTTCAGTGTCACTATCCACTAAATAACCGTTTATTTTTATGAAAAAATCGTTAATATTAAATACGCCAATCAGTTTTTTAAAGCTAAGTGCAGAGTAAGTTACAAACAATGCATCCGGAAAGGTAAGCAAAGATTTTATTTGATCAACAAAAACAATGTACTCATGTATTATATATACATTTTTATTTACCTTGTATTGACACATAAAACACCCTTGCAACATAGATATAAAATAACTTCACTTATTTGTAAATGCGGTTCATCGCATGCTAGACGTAGTTAGGTTCGCGTTGTATAGTACACACAACCATCTGGTAGGAAGTCGCGACGCCGACTGACTGCAGACTGCAGGGTACAGCAGCTACGCGAGCGGGAAAGTGGACAGTGCTCTGCAAGAGGGAGCCAGCGAAGGTCAAGTTCGATCTAATCTATACTGAGCTTTCCTTTCTGTATGATAACTGAATTAACTTACTAACTTATTCTGAACCAACAACAATGTCGTTAGTTTGCTAGAATTATAAAATGAGTAATTTACTTTAGTTAATTGATTATAAAATGAGACCGGAATCATCTAATTGCGTGTTACATTACTATAGAATTGAGATCATTAACAAATTCATTACAAATGACGTCATAGGCACCAGTGCAAGTGGCGCATGCACCAGATAACTGGTTTAAGAATATTTCGAAAGTGTACCGATAGTGTCAAAATCTATGAAACAGTACATGTGTAAGCAAAACGCAAACAGACATCGATGAGACTGGACACATTTTAAAATGTGTAAGAAATGCTACTTCAATGGTATAGATTAGACAGCGCAATAATGTTCGATATGTTACCTATTGCTAAGTGACCTGAACTTGCGCAAGAGTTGCCCGACTTCTTTGTCAGCTTGCGTGACGTGCGGACATGCAGTCAGCATTACTGCAATAAGGTCACATGAACGATTAATTAGCGATATCTATAATATTAATTTACTTAGAACTGTATGTGTAGATCAAATCGTGTTGTTTACCAAAATAGTCTGCATTTTAAAACAAATATAATATAAATGCTGTACATTCCGTAGTCAATAACTTTCACCCTCTTGCATATCGCCGGTCCAGCCTCCGCAGCATGTGAATCAATCTAACCTCCCTCTCTCCGCGCCCCTCGCTGCCGGGGAGGTGCGGAGCAACGCCGGGGGAGAGGGATGAGGGCTGCGTGTAGTACGCCCTCACTGGTCTCGGGGCTCGGGGTAGACTGCGCGGCAATCGATAGCCAGATGCAGGCGTAAAAATCGCTATTATTAATAAAAACATGCAAATTGTCTAAATAATTGAACAACACGCCAAGTGAGGATTGAACACATACCAACGCTCGCGTATTTTATACACGTGGGGATGCGAGTTATTTTAAAACAATTATGTTTGTTTACATATTTTAATATTTAAATAAGAATCGCACATTGCTGCTCTGCATTGTTGCTGGATGTGCTGGCTGGCATTTATTATATGATAAAAAAAACTGCCCTTAAACATAGATAACTACACCTTGAAAGTCAATATTGTAAGAAACAATAATAAAAGTCCAGCCCTCTGTTCATATTCTTCAAGTTATAACAATGCGCTTATACAAGATTATCCTTTTTTTATAAAGATTTCGGGAAAAATACTTCAAAGCAACAATAGTTATATAAAAAATGTTAATTTAATTGCAGTCATAGGTAATTCTTTAAAACCAGTTTGTCCAACAACTACTTGGGTTATTTCTAGTTACGGTTGTAAAGTGGTCCTAGAACCGCTCGAGTAACAGTAAATCCCAGCTTTGTAGCTTCACAACTGCAGTAAAATCCTGTTAATACTTCCTGGAATTTCATCATCTATATTGCGACCTGAAACTAAGTACTATGTAGACTCAATTAAACGTAGGTTTTCGAAGACTCGATTTTAAATCTGGTTCTAATAACCTAAATTATGGTAAACCACTTTTAACTGTATATTATTTTTTTGTTAATTTAATAAAAAATTCAGAAACTGGTTATTGTAGTGATAGCGTAATGTGATATGCTAACCTCTGCCATGAACTACAACTACGAGACTACGACCGACTTTACGCTCAACTCAACAACAAAACAACTTTTCTCATTAGCTAACAATGCGGTGCGGTTTCCCCGCGCCGTCGCCAGGGGGCGTCATCCGACCTATTGTAGATTAGCGAACAATTACTCGTTAACGCTTTTAACCTTTTTTTCAACATTATGCATTAATATTACACATTTTACATCATAATTGTTACGTGTCAATCTTAAGTGGTTCCTAGAACAAAGTAATGATTAAACTAGCCTTAGAGCATACCCTATTTAAATCATCCTTTACTTTTGTAGAACAAAAACCATCTCGCTTTCATACAAGTACTGGAATGTGTTTCTGTAACGTGCGTACCTACGAATACTTAGTTATTACATATTTTTATGGTTTCTCCTGTGATAAACGGTTTTATAGTTTATACAAAATACATATCCTAATTCTTAAAATACTTAAAGGAACTCTAAATTTCCTTTCAACACGAGTTGATTAATTAAAGGAAAGGAACCTTTCAAATGTTAAGTACAGAGTACGTCGCGGGGACCTTAAATAGCAGTAATTAAGACTCGCTCGAGTACCATCCAAGTTGAGACAAGCCGAGAGTTCCCACGAGGTGCTTACCTGCACACTAAGTCACTAACTACATTAGTCCTTATCACAACTGTATAAAGTTCATATTACGTGCAATATGTGAGACTACTACTTGTAAAACTTCAGTACTTTTTCAGGGACTGCAGTCTTACATCTTATCGTACGCGTAATTAAAACATATACAACGTCACAAGAGCAAAGTTTTACATATTTGAATTATTTGATGGAAGAACGTGGCGTTAGAATGATTTTTAATCTGCTCTCAAATCAATGTATGGTATTTATTTGTGTGAGTTTATTTAAGTATTCTATTTGTTTAAAATTCAATCAATGATCGATATCTCTCTTCATTAGCTATCTAAATTATAATGTAACATAAACAACAAGCATACAGCACAGCAGCGCTCAGTGTCGCGAGCTCGCGAGTCGCGCAATGCAGAGCAAACTTTCACACGAGAAAGCCGCGCTCTGCAGCGGCGCCATCTGGCGGACACGTTACCACAATTATTTAATGCAACATGTAATGAGAGATAATGTTGTAAGTCACTAGAAATACATTATTGAGTTTCAGAAATACTAATAACAAACATTCGAGACAACAGACGAGATAAAATAATAGTGGTGTATGGCTTTTTTAAGTTATTTCATCCTGACGACCATTTAGTTAAAAAACTAGCAGGTGCACAATCCTTTATCATCATCACCTCACTATAAATCCCGCTGAGGAGCTCGGAGCCTACCCTAAGCATAATCTTTAGTGAAGTATATTTCTCTGTATACAATACTAGCTGTTCCCGTGCGGCTTCATCCGCATGAAATTATGTAAATTTTATTTTATTGTTTACATTTGTCACATTATCAATATGTTATTTAATAGTAAATGTCAAAATGACATAATATGATGACAAACTATTGCAATCTTACTTCCTTGATGTTGGCAGCTCGTAGCTTATGGTCTCTTTCGCACATTCGGATTTTTACCCTCCCCCCTTATTATTATTTAATAGCGTGAAGATATATAGCCTAAAGCGTGACGTAAGTGTATGCCTTTCTATTAAAAAAAGAATTATTCAAGAATATGCTGTAATTGCTGACATTTTAGGCAACAAAGAAGTGTGTGTTTACGCTTTATTATATTAAGTATAGAAGTATGGATAAGTAATGATTCATTTTATTATGTTTCTCCTTCAAGTGAAGTAACGAGACGAAGCGATTTAATAAACATTCCTTTCTTCAGTATTTCTACAAATTTAGGTTTCATTTACAATCAAAGACGGGTGTTTCGTTTCTCACGTGCGATTGACGTTTACATTTTTTAAGACTGATTTGGTTTAAATATTTCCAACATGTATGATGAAGTTAGATCAAATATTTACGTTCAACTTTGTAAACACTGCCTCGCTCCCATGGCACGTGGGAAGATGTTAGGGCGACAGGATTCTTTGTCACAGTGATATGTTCCCATTAAACACAATGCAATTCCTCATTTTCTTGCACATTAAACAATGGCAGGATTTTCATAATATTTATTTAAATTATAATACAATTTTATTTTAACTATGAAACATTAAAATCGTCTTTACTGCCAAATTATAGAACATATACATAACTATCGGACTGAACGATTTATCTGGGCAGATTACAAACGGGCGACGTTCACTATCCGTCGGTAAAATTAATTTTTCTGATGTACTCGTATGCCTTCAGATAGACTATACTAAGAAATATAATTGTTATGAAGTCATAAAAGACACCCGATCCTCCGCAAGTACTGCGACATCACGCCAGTTTAAATCAATGAGGACAGACGGAGTCCTATAAATTTATTTTACTTGACAATTGCAATTAATCCGAGGCGTTTTAATGATTGTACGCAATACGCACTGATGTCACCATCGCTAACGACCATGTGACAAACAGACGAACATTTTTATATCAAACAAAACAAATAGTAATCTAAAATGTGTGAGAACCGGCTAGTACAGCGAATGTGAATTAAGGAAAAATAAAGAAAAAGTAACGGAAAACTGACTAAAACCATTACCAAATTAATATGAATTTTCTGTAAGGTTTATTTTACTCAATTGAGGCATCACGTACAAATAAAGTTTATTCCACCAAAAATTCCGCTGCATTTATCTACTAAACTGTAGCAGTTTCCCATTTTACCAACAAGACTACGTTAACTACGTGCCTTTGATAGTAAAAGTCTAGACATTCTCTGTTACTCTTTCATGGCCCATGATATTCCCTATCCCAGACAAATCCCCTTGCGGTTGTCTGTTACAAATGGAGCATGTCAATGGCGATGGCGAGTATTATAATAAATCCGACCGGAATCGATGCTGCAGTCTCCGCATTGCGACAAAGTATAAACTTACCAACTTGTGTAATATTAGGCTTTTTAAAGTATAGTGCGTAATTGTTTAGAACTTCTCTTTCAATTCATTCTTCTACTGAGATTGTAATTAGACACATTCTGTGGTAGCAGGAACACATTTAAGTTCTTCATTGATGACAGGCTTTAATAATAGTTTTTACTCAAAATATGTTCTTACATATATTTATATATACACTGATCTGTATAAACGGATATGTCTTTGCTTGGAAATAACCTCTTTTGCTTCGTTCCGATTTAAACGTACCTGTTGTTAATGACAATTAATATGTCTATTATTTTTGATCGACTTCCCAAAAGAAGGAGTTACTCAAGTCGTCTGTATGTTTTTTTTTTCAATTCTCATCACCGCCATCACCGATAGCCTGTCCATTTGTAGATGTCAGTGTATTTGTATGATAACGTGAATTCTAAGGTAATGTTAACATTAACCAGTTCCGTCCACGTTATGTCTGATTATATCTTATCTATGTGTAACAGAAAGTGAGCCGTTACCTTACATCCTAATGTACTGTACGAGTACCAGTATTTGTTAGCACATCATAGAAACTGGTCTGTTATACAACATGCTAATTCTTTATAAGAAATGTGTTCCCGAAAACATTTTTGTTACAGATTTAACAATTAGTGTCTATTTTGTATTTAGCCCAGTTGTCATCCGGAAGCGACGTATCCAGTTTTAAAGTGTCCCTAATGAGCGGCAGGTCGGTGGCGGGTCGCTGCGAGATGACGACATGCAGCCCTGCACACCTTAATGACAGCGAGAAGTTTCTTAGCACATACTAAGTTATTTTGATCGCTATGTTGCGATGACTATAATAATTATAAGTTCTCTAACTTTAAGATCCCCGAAAGCTATCGATTGTCAAGGCGCGCCGGGTGGCGTGTCTAGACGTGCGTGTGCCGCGCCCAGCTACCCGCCCGCAGGTTGCAGGCCGAGGGATGGCAGGGAATGTACAATTCTAAATTAGCGAATTTCTTCCCTCCCTTCCCTTCCCTTCCCAATCAGTTTGTCGACCTTTTCGCTAAGTTTTGACAATATAATAAATATTTACAATATTATGTACTTAGCATTGTAAAAACGTTAGTTACAGGAGTAAAATTATCAATTTCATAGTAAACTATTGTATTAGTATTATTTGTGATCTCTAAAGTTCCCATTAAATTTTTCTCCGCCACATAAATTGAACTCCGGATTATTATAATAGTGTGGCCGCTAGGGGGCGCTGAGCGGCCCTAGGGGAGAGTTGTTTAACAATAAACAGAGAGTAGACATTCATCATAAGTAAACATTTATTGTTTCTACACACCCATATAAGGAATTAAAAGTGTCCCATAATGGCATTTTTATTAATACTCGAGCTTGTAATGCCCTCATAAATAATTTTATATTAGATCAAATACTAATCCTGGTTACCCCGCATGTGCAGGAGTTTAATAAGTGCAGCTATATGGAATGATTCCTCTGATAAAAGATAAATTCTCTGTATAGTCCAGTTTAGAATCACCAGTGATATAAAGCGCGCCGCTAGCTTTGATGTCTGCAGCATCCCGCGGGAGCGCTGACGTATGTCCCGCTCGCGCTCGATACACTCTGATTGGACCATTTTAGAATACAGTAACCAAGCATTTTCAATGTTAGAGACAGGCTTATGACGAAGACTTTCATTTAAAATTATTTGTTAAGACGATAGCAAATAGATCGTAAAATTGTATTTACAATTTCTCGTTCAGTCAAATATTTCATTTAATATTTTTAACATCAATCATAAATTATGCATTTAATGTTATAAATCATGTCGTAGAAGTAACCGCCATAAATAGTCATGGAGATGTTTTATAACATTTGTGCCGGATGTCCCGCGACCGGCGACACATTAATACTGACAAATATTCTTGATCTCTGACAAACTGTAGCAAACATACCGAGACTTCGAAAAATAGCCCTATTTAAAACTTAATTTTAGTCCTTATAAGATTACATTAATAATATCCTCGTTACAGTTTCCAACATTAGATATCACTTAACGTTTACAATTTGTGTAAACACAGGAGCGCATCAAACAGAGCGATAGTTTGTTTATTCAATTGGAAAAGCACTCCACTTACCATCCCGCCATCTCTCCGCCGACCATCAAAGGACGCGCACGAATTACAAATGTAATGAGTAATCGTTTACCCCGGTTTATCTACGATAGTACTTAGTCGTTGAAAAGGGTTAGTCCATCTATTTCGCCTGAAATATGACCCCAAGGGGTAAAAATAAAGTGGCCATCTTCAAAAGAACGATGGAATATGACCTATACTTGTTACGATCTTTCCACAAACGGTACTAAATTATCATAAACAATGGTTCATGTTCGGTCGCACGTTCACTGCGCAATTTGTTTGTTGATTCAAATGTTTCATGTGATAATGACGCGCAATGAATTACCGCGAATTCGTCGGCAAGGTGATCCGCACAATATCAGCAGGTGATCAAACAGTATGGACAAATATTTCTGCAGCGCTCCATTGTGCCGCAGCACATTGTTACACATCCACACTGGAGTGACCTCATCGTCTTATGTTTCTTGTTTTGTAACTTTGATAGCTTAATGACGAATGTATTTACTGTTATCCAACATTACAATATACTA
Source organism: Papilio memnon (assembly GCA_003118335.3). Classification (NCBI taxonomy): domain Eukaryota; kingdom Metazoa; phylum Arthropoda; class Insecta; order Lepidoptera; family Papilionidae; genus Papilio; species Papilio memnon. The sequence goes on along the minus strand of LD688954.1, from coordinate 107,323 downwards.
AATGGACTTATGCGGTCTCCGTCACATTTAAGTGTAAGTTTGTTACTATATTAAGATAATCTTTAATAAATGCGAGAACATATCTCGCGGCAATTTCGCCAGCCATCTGAGTAACGTTACGTGGCGTTGTGATAACACATGACATAATTTTCTAGCGCCTTATCTCCGGCGCAGGTAAATATTGTTCTTGTGTAATTAGGCACATATTTGTCTGCACGTTGTTATATCTCAAACTAAAACTAGTCACAGTCTATATTAGTACTTATGATAAAAACTGTACACTAGTTAAGAATGCATATTTCGTTGATGATTGTGAATGATTAGACAATTAGACTTCACCCCTAGTTTATGGGAGCCATTTCATTTGAAGGTTCCATTGTACAGGACAAAAATATCCTCACTGAATGCTTTCCACTCATACCACTTGTAGTCGAGAGCGTCACTAACAACCGACAGGGTCTCTACCGAAAGACCAATACAATGAGTGTGGGGGTGAGAACATGCTTCACGCCAGGATGCGGGCGTCCTGCCTGGCCTGCTGCTGCCGGGGACCAGTGAGGGCACTTCAAATTCCCTACCCTTTTGTCAAGGACATTAGACAGATCTCTCTTGATGACATAACAAGGAAATCTCAAAAATAAATGACATGCAAGCAATATTCATGATTTTAAACTTCTGAAAATTAAATTCTTTCAATATATTAGAAATTATAAGCAAGCTAAAGTTAGCAATTAAAAATTATTTATTCAATACAATGCAAAACATTTTTAGTGGGAAAAGTATAATATAATTTAGATGAATTCCTGGCCAGCTGCCAAGTCAAATCGGCCGCCATTTTGTTTGTCGCGTCGTCTGGCTTCCGGCCCGCGGCCCGCTACACATGTTTCCGGAACATAATTGATTTTATTACTGAACTGGATTATAACCCTTCTAGAATGCCTGTAAAGTTTATATTGAAGAGTTCGTTAGTGTAAGTAATACGAATTTAATTTTTAAAAATACTAACAGTCAAAGGTCAAACCATTCGTTTCTCAGTTCGTAAAACATTAGTTTGTTAGGGGAAGTCCCTTCATCAATTAAACTGATGAATAACAAAAGGTTTTGTGCCGCGAGTGATGTGCAATTCATTCCTACTTGGGTTATAAAAGTAAAATACATACAAAATTCATTTGAATAAATTGTAGCCGTAAGCATTAAAATCAATCTTTTAGCTTTAGTTGAAGTATGTGCATTGTGGGGTTTTGTATGAGACAGCGGGAAATACAAGTTGTTTTCCCGAGGGACATAATAAAGAGTCACTTTTGTAATATTTCTTTAAAGATAGACCTATACAGTCGCCTGGACAAGACCTTTTAAATATAGATATAAAGCCAATTTATCTATATAGACTGCCATGTTTAAATGGCATTCAATATGCTTTTAGCAACTTTTGTATTTTTATTTTTGTCGGTCAGTGCATTAAGTATGCAATAGTTTCATGTGAGGAGATTGCAGGTTGCTCACCTCGCCCGTGCAGGGTTAATTCTCTCCATGCGAAGGACGGCGCAGGAATCCTGGCGTGAGGTGAGAGTTGAGATGTGCAGCCGGTGGGAGGGAGCGAGACGGTAGATTTTACGATGCTTCGCTGGTCTATTTCAGTGCGTACCTGCATAAGACTGAACTAACTACTTATAGGGCTTACACATTAGGGAAATATTTTTATTTTTCCAAGATTATTTTTGAACCTTTTTGTTTTTAAATTGCGAGTTGTTAATTACCTTAATAACTTTAACTCGACAAAAATCTTTAGAAAGTCTCATAATAAAATGTAGAAGTTGAGTACATTTATTTTATTTCATCCGTCTTAATGATCTTCCATTTTTGTGGTTGTTGTTCTTACAACTTTTGCATATTGAAAAAATCGATAGTTTTTTTTGCAAAGAATGATCCACAACACGCTATGTAAACATTTTACATCTCTACTTAATTATTTTAAAAAAAGCAAATCTAAGGGCTTCCAATGGTGTCAGCCCTGCGCAACATTAGCGCTGCACTCGTGCCGCCCGTCGCAGAGGAAGTAACGCGGCCGCCTCATGTCACACCTAAATATATAAATATTTACAGCGCCGTCCGCCTGTCCGTCTGTCCGTCCCGCGGCGACGCGGCGACTCCATTGAGCTTAGACGTACCTGTCACTTGATATTTAGATACTTTGTGAATTGTTTGCATACTTGGGATCGCTGTTTAAACATGTTGAAGGATTAAGTACTTAAAACAAGTTTGAAGAAATCATATGAATAGGATTCTATTTTGGTATAATTTAATATTTATATACAGCGCAAAAAGAACAATATAATAAAATCTGCAGTTAGTTAAGTAGGAAATTCAATCTTGTTCAGCATTACTTGACCCGTTTTCGTTACATATAACTACTTATTTTAACATGAGCTAGAAGAAAATGAATCAGAGCTAACGTATTATGTATTACTCTTATTTTCTTTAGAAATTGTTTAACAACTTTTTAAAACGGGCTTCTGCGATATCAGACTGGTTGTTGTCGCAATTTGCGCTTTTACATGTAGCCATGGAAACTGATAAGAGTTACGCGATTGACTGGTTACTCAGGGGACAGAGGGAGGGGGTGAAGGAAGCTGTCAGTCAGGAAGCGGCCCAGCTCGCGGTTAGGTAACCTAGCAACTTGTCAACTTCTTACAGCCTGCACGAACAGGGCGGCCGCTCCACGCCGTGCCAGCCTACTTGTCGGCCATCATGTTGCCAATACAATCAAGGTTGAAACTGTTCAACAGAAAGATTCGATAAGTACAGCTAGTATCGTACTAATGTAATATTATATTTTTCATTCACAATTTCATGTCAAATTTCAAACATTGGCCTCCGCTCTTCATCACTGAAATAGAAAAAGACTAAAAATTCCGCACCAATGCACTTCTACAATCGTACAATATGAAAGAAATTAAATTGGATTTTGTACTTCCTTAATTAAAATTTCCCGAAACAAATTAGTTAATTACAATGAAATCTGATTTCTGGTTCAATGCACAAACGGTGTAATTAAAATCATTGTTTTATCAATTGCGTGGCTCTGGCTCCGTACAGCACTGCTACAGCTTGATAATGAACCAGTTCTTCCAAGGTCGACTCGTGAGCTCCTCAAACCGCGCACGCGGTGCATATCGATACATTTATACTCAATGAAATATGTACCCCATTAAATTATTATTATTTTAATTATAAGTTATTAGCTCATACGCCGCTCACTCAAAGTCCATTAGCGGTACTTTATAAGCTACATCAAAGGACAATAAAACCCAAAGATAAACCAGATTGAAAATAATCGAAGTTGTCAATCGAAATTAGCATTATCGTCATTTAAGTGAGATTACCGACGTCTTCAGGCAGAAGCCTATTGCTAGTTTACCGCAAAATCATGGGTAGCTGAGCTACCGTAGCTGCGGTTTAAAATCTAAGTAAAAAGGTCGTATCGATAGGGTACATTAAATATGATTCAGTTGCGCATGTCGCGGCCACGCGGCCACGCGGCTGGCGGCGGCGGCATGCGCCCCGACCGGTCCCGGGGACTTTTTGTTGCCTTCACCGAGCGTGCGCACTGTACACGCTAATATTCTGCCTACTGTTTTATACAGTGATCGTAAAACTGGATGAATTATTTTTTACCTATGTATAAATCCATAGCGGTTAGTGACGAGAAGTGTGAGCCGGCTTCTGGCCACTACAAAGCTTCGTTTATCATATTTTATTCGCGTGTTAAAATGTTGAAGCTCTCTCTCTGAATGCGCGCGTCATAAGTACTAGCTTTTGTATTTCCTAAAGTCAGACAGATACAAAGGGTTAACTGCCCTCCGACAAAAGGCAGTTGTGTTGAATGCAGTTTCCTCGCTGAGCTGCAGCCGACGCAGCCGGACAACAATACGCGCTTTAAAACTATAATGAAACATGAGATTTTAAGCGTTTTTCGCTTGTTTGCACCTTATTTTCAGTTAGTTTTTTTGTGAACATTGTAATAATATAAAATCTATGCTAACAGTACCCAGATACCTTAAATAAACGTTTTTAATGGACCAATATTTTTTTTGTTATTTCAACACAGTTTTTATGCGAATCGGAAAAAATTAAGATTATTGTTCACACTATAATTGTTACGATTTTTATCGTAAAAACCTTTGGGTTTATGATTCGTGAAATGTTAGTGCGAGGTCGAACACACGCGTACACAAACCTTTCACAATTTTAACGCACGGCAAGTTTTACGGCGCACAACTAAATAACTTTAATTAGCGATTTGATTGCAAACTGTGCGCTGCGGAACTGCGCCAATTAGTGCCATTTGTTATTCCATATTGCGGATTACAATCGCCTTTAATCTGTCTTAATTAATGATTAACTAAAGTTTTACATTCATAAAAAAAACGTTAAAGTCAACTTTTGTAGTAGCCGTGACTTCCCTTCTATAAAGAATCCATTGAAACTTTAAGAAGTTTTCAGTGTTCTCATTTTTGAAGTCGACATTCCACATTTTTGTAGATTTTAGTGCAATTGAACTGTATGTTATGTAAAAGCGTGTATAACTAAAGTGATGTAATACGTTGGACTCTGGAAGTCGCACATCCGCGGCTGAATTGCGCAAGCATACCGCACTTGTTGCCACTACCACGAATTTTATGAATACCCGAGTTTTAACCATCGGAGATGCAGGTTGACTGAAAACTATGTTACTTAACTTCAAGTATTGAGCAACACACCTTTACATAGTTTAAGTTATCAAGCATAATTATTGAGACGGAGTCATAGTAAAGCAAAATTAAGTCCAACTGGAAATGTCAGCTAGCTGCAAAAGCTTTTGACAATAAATTAACGAAACAAGTAAAATAGAATATCCCTCTAACGTAAATTGATTGTATAGTAACATACAATAATTTGTAATTACCAACATTCATGTAGCTGAGAAACAAACTCGCCCCTATGTTCCAAAGTACTTCATCCATTTGTAAAGTGCCTGAGGGAATGGAGCTCCATCGGGAGCAATGGTGCCACGTGATATGCTACAATAAATGCCTGAGGGATCACTTACATGTAGCACTCGCGTATTTTAATATTCTTTTGTTGTTCGCGAATAGAATGCTTGCAAAAGTCGCGAAATGGGTTGCCGTCATTAAAATTGCAACGACGCGCAGCAAGCCGCGAGGAAACATACGGTACCAACCTTGAGAAATAGCTGGCAACAGATTCATAAGTTAGCCTGTTACATAAATTACTTGAATAACTTATTTTTAACAACTTGATTAACAAATCAAACGAGATAAGAAGAGATAGTTTGTATAAAGAATATTTTTCTTTTAGCACAATCAAATTGATAAACACACTATTCACTAGAAACAATTAACTAGAAAACCCTGCGTATAGTAGATGGTATTGTGCCTATGCGAGCAATCTCCTGTCAGTGGTACGACTACGACACCAAATGCATACTAGTACTTTATAGTAACAACTAGCGGTTTACGGCCAGTCAAAGTCGCGGCAACCCGACCGCACACCAAAGGGACATAAATCCAGCCGCGAAAGTGTTCCCTATAGGATGACTTATTAATAGTCTGCACTACGGTTCATTCCGTTTATAAAGGTTTTTCTTGAGTAAAACAAACCAACCATAAACCAAAATTGTTATACGCATAATAAAATATTCGACATCATTGCCCTTACAGCGGCATCTTCTGTTAACATATAAAAATCTTGATAATGTTTTATGTAGAAACTTATCTGGCTTAGAACATAACTTTAGTAAAGTTTGTCGTGTATGAGAGGACAGCTTTATGCGCAGAGACGAGCCGATAACAACAAAACTGATAGTCACAGTTGTTTATATTGCATTACAATAAATCCTTGTGAGAAACCCTTGTGAGCTTTGCTGTAGATAACCTACGACTGCGGATAACTTAACACAAAGTTATATTCTTTAAACACTTGACGTTTGAACTTCACCACATACGTAGATTAATATGAGGTTTTTAGTAGCTATACTCTTTTTAGATTGAGTACGCTATTATCAATGAGAAACAAAACAACACGAAACATGAAACAATCAAAAACATGTTTCTAATCTTGTCTATGGATGGGAATTACAGAATAAGGACGCGGCGAAGAGATGCGCCCAACTGACGGAAGAACGCATCATCTTGCGACCTAAATACGATAATAGTTGCGCGTACGCGAGACAATATGCCGACATGTGGAGTGGCCACACGTTCACGAGACATTATTTTTAAAAGAAAACATATAACATAATATTATAAATAATTCTAAGCTTCATCTGGTATATGATAGATAATGATTAACTTAAATATTTCTTAAACTATTTTTTTTTAATAAAGCAAAATTAGTTATTTATATTTTGCACCGTAATTACACAACAAAGTAATTTTAGTTGTGGAAAATTCACCTTTGGCTCAGTATTCAGAGATGTCTCAGATTGAAGACGCATACGAAAACTTTAATAATAAATCCCAACAATAGGCATAATGTGGCATCCCTATCCGAACTCATCAGAGTTCCGGGAACTTTGACGGGGCGCGTCATACTCATATTTCACAACATCGCAGTTTTCCCCTCACTCATTCCCGTCGTAAAACCGTCAGGAATATTTCCCATCGCCTCTTGTGATTTTAAACTCGCTGCTTTTAAAAGTGACCGCTTTAATGGCTTCCCTGAACTTTAGACAGATGTCGCTGGTGATTTCAATAAAATAGAAGAAGATATCCGGTGACAAGCACAGAGCAAAATATGCCAATCAAGTTGAAAATGTACCAAATTATAGATATATAAAAATATAAACATTTTAAATAATATTTACTCGTAATAAGAACAACACAACGAGCAGTTAGTTTCCGGTTATTTTGATTTTTAACGCATTTAACTAAGATGTCTGTTATGTCTTTAATGTACAAAATCAATGAGGCGGATTATGCATGAATCAGAATATATGGCGCGCTGTCAAAGGCCGGCGTTTGTATGCGGGCGGCGACTTCCCGTAATGGCTTCCGTTCCCGCCACACCACACAACAAATTAATTAGATATGTGCCCAGCGCGCACCGCGCACCGCGCCCGCGACAGGGACCGGCCACTTGGCCACACACTGCGCGGCACAGTTGATGCTCCACCAATGTTTATAATAACGGAAAGTGTTTGTGGCACGGGTGTATTCGTTTACTTTTCTGAAACGAATTACCAGAAAGCGTTGAAGTCTTGTGAGCCTCAGTGGCTCAGGGGTTAGCACTGGATTTGTATTCTACAGGTGCTAGGTTCAGATCCCGCCATATACCAATATGTTTTCAATTTTTCTCGGCGTACTTACCGTGAAGGAAAATACAATGATGCAATCTGCACTTTAACGATATCGGTGAAGTCAGTCATGCACTTGTGGTAAGCTCTGGGCGCCTAGGTGGGGGGGGGGTATAGTTAGCTGATGATGATATTTTAATTTTTACCGTTTAAATACAGTAGAGTAACATATGATTTTTTTTTTACATTGTGATGTGCGTGGAACTGTTTTGTCTGTGCAAAGGGCGCGCTCAATGATCGGTGCGGCTCATTCACTTGCAAATGCCTCTACGAAAACTCGCTACAATTTATGTGCTATTGTGCCTCGTGCCTTGAGCCTGCTATGGTGAATAGCCCTTCGATACACCCAGACTTAACGTTCTTTTATTTTTTTAATGAAATGCAAATAAATCGAATACCACAGAAATCGTTGTGCTATTTATTGGTATGTCCTATCTCGGTGCAATACCCTCCAGTAAAGTAAGTTTCTATCAAATATTTTATGATCATTACAAATGAATGGGCATATTCATACTTGAATGTATAGATGTACAGAACATTGGCATAATTGCGAGTGTTATTGTTTGCGGATGTGGTGACTGGTGACGCAGGCTGAGACGGGTGTGGGCGGGGAACAAACCTGCGGCCGGCCTGGACATCATCGACATGGCCAAGCTGGCCACGTGCCGACTGAACACGTGGTGCGCCTGTGTTCATGTCATAAAGATTTACCTGTCCACATTAACAGTGTTTGAATTGTTGCGGTATATTTACCTTGCTTGTTATGATTTAAAGAACAGCCAGGCGCTAAGCTTAGCTTTGCTAGGGTAGGGTAAGCTAGGTAAGCTTTGATAGGGTATTTTAAACTAGAAAAATAAGCATTTATATGATAAATGTTTGTGACCACATTTAAAACCCTTCTGCGATTCTTTTAAAACTCTTCCCGAGCTTTCAGAGGAAATGTAAATGAACATAAATGACTCATGCACACTGCACACTGCACACTGCACACTGCACAGTACAACCTGCACACTGCACACTGCACACTGCGCACTGCACACTGCACACTGCGCACTGCGCACTGCACACTGCGCACTGCGCACTGCACACTGCATATGCATTTAGCAATGAATGGAAACCCTATTGCATTTAAAAGCCGTATATGTCAGCGGAATATTGTTTTCATTTTAAGCGCTGCCGAATTACCGCTCTTGAGATATTTTCGCAAAGGAGAGTTTTCAACAGAACTTTTATGCTTTTATTCAAAGTAACTCGTTTATAGTGATTTTTAAGACCTGAGAAAATGCTATTATAATTATTATCAAACATTTCCTTAAAAAGATATTTCACAGTCTTTGTACTGTAAAACTGTAACTACGTTTACTTTACTAACTATGAGGTAAAATAC
>LD688954.1:77589-95864 GCA_003118335.3 Papilio memnon | reverse complement strand
TCCCGAAATCTGGAATTTTTCTTTTGATATTACAAACAGACACTCCAATTTTATTATATGTATATAGATAGATGACTTGTTAATGAACAATGTTGATATAGTATCTATACCTGAACTGAGGAAATGCACGAATAGATTTTCTTCAACAAACTTGATTGCAATTCCACCGGTTTACTATGGAACGAGTTTCAGATCAATCACATATTTGAATGAATCTAAGCGACAAAAAATATAAAAATTTTCCTTCTATAATTTATGTGTATTTTTTTAAAAAAAGAAGTACAGTTTTTGTCACACGAGGGATGTGAACGATAAGAATAACATAAGAACGTCGCATCCCTATAAAACCACTGTTAAAATGTAAATGTTACCTGAATATTATTCTCAGGATTTCATTCAATTAAAAGTTGATTTCTCACCAAAATTGATTTATGTTGTCCCTGCTTCCTTCTTAAAATTAAAGGTAACTCAGTCAAAAATGTATTCATAGGTTAAATTGCATAACGACACAAAATATCGTTATTTATTTGGTCCTTATAAGTACTTTTTTATTTTATGAGGAAGTTAAAGAAATCGCAACAAACGTGACCGTAACAAAAACTAACAGTTAACTAGTATGTTAATTATTTAACTACCATCAATTACTTACCGAAGAAGGAGTGTAAAGTCCGCAAATAACTGCGGTTCCGCGCCGCTGCGATCCTTACAAAAACTCTCACTCACTAATTAATTAAAAGTGCGGTTAATATCGCGCGTGCCTTGCCGCAGGTGTGCACGTGCTCGCTGCGTCTGCGCCGGGGACCGACTGACTGCGAGTGACCATCAACCACGACCACCAGCAGCCGCACATAGGACTGAGGTGCTCCTTCAAAGAAAAAAAAACAATAATAGGAATAAATGGCTACGCTCTTGTCCTTTGCCCTGGTCCTGATATTCTTGTTTCTGCAATATTTAAGTATATTGTGCCACATTCACTTTGACAGCTATGATAGCTACGAGCTTTGTCTACAGAGATTCAGTCCGTCTCCGTCAGCCTGTCTCAGCTATCTCTAATTATATTTATTAGTTATAATTTAATTCGTCGACATAAACTTAATTTACAATAAACAAGTAATTAATTAATAGAAAAACTAATATATATTAGTGGTGTTTTGTTTAACTTGCCCTAGTTCGACTATTTCAGCGATTGTTTATGTCGCACATAATTGAGTTATTTTTTAACTGTAAAAATTCCCTCGCATTTTTATGCCCGAGGGCATTCCGTCTCTGCCTTCCAGTTGGCACAACTTTATCCAGTCGCAGTTGCGAAGCCCGCCGGCGCTGGCTTATAGACTCCGAGCAGCATTGCCGACAAAGTTATAAAGCCAGTCTGGAACATGAAGTAGTCTGATTCTTTTATGTCATTTTTTATTAAATGCACACAAAAACTGGTTTAAGGTAAGTTTTCTTTACCATCCTTACCAATACGAGTAGGTATATTACCAGTATAACCTAAAAAAACATGACAAGTGACTAGGCAAATTTTATTTCAGAATCCATAATTAATTTTATAGCCACTTTAAAATATTGACTTCTGCAGTCCAAAACCATGGACATGCAATTAAACGTATTCCATCACTACAAATATGTATCGGGTATGTGAAGGCAGCGCACAAGTTATTTTTCCCACGGTCCAGGTTTACTGTTATTGCCAAATACTTTAATTTTACTTAAGTTTCAAAACAGTATTGATTATCACGTCTGTTTATAATTATTACTTGCTTTCTCCTGCGACTCCGTCCGCGTGGAATTAATGAAAAAAACAAAAGTGAGTAGCATATGTGTTCATCCAGCCTATCCTCTACGTCGCCTTTCATCGAGATCTGTTCAGCCGTTTAGGCTAGAAACTCTAACATACATCCATCCATTCATCTAAACTTTGGCATTTATAATATTAGTAAGATTGTTCATTCATAGACACTAAAGACATGCAACATGTACAAATAAACAACATTACCATAAATGAAATCCAAAACGCACGTGAAGTAGCAATTGTCTATTACTGACGTAAAAGGTTAGAAAAAAAGCATTAAACCAAATCAATTACCCTTATGAAAGTCAATAAAAAGGTACACCATAGACCATAGACAAGAGGTGTGGCGGGTGCGACATGGTGGCGACACTCGCGCCAGACACGCCTGCGGCAACTTGCACTACGTGTCATACTGTGCTTCATGAGGCCTCCCTTTATGTAAAGGCTTTTAACTTAATTACACACGTTAATAGCCAGCGAGCCATGCGAGTGGCATTACAGGTCATTTTTATCACTTCTGCCTTATTCGAGTCTATTGTGAACAATAAGGATTAAGAATATTATTTTGCTTTAACTTTATTAAGCAGATTATCAGAAGTTTAAACTATTTTTGACCGACTTCCCAAAAGAAGGAGGTACTCAAGTCGTCTGTATGTTTTTTTTTATGTGTGTTACGCGATAGCTCCGGCCCTGGTGGACCGATTTTGAAAATTTTTTTTTTATCCGAAAGGTAGTAGGTAGACACCGACATCAAAGTAAGAATAATTGTACAATATAGACATAACAGCTACAATAAGTGAGATTTAAGGTTTAAGTAATTTTAAGGAATTATTTCGTTACTTTTTAGTGTGTTTTTTTTTTTCGAGAATGTTTTGTTTTTAATGTATTTTGTTTGGAAGTCGGTTTTGTTTTTTTGTTAAAATGTTTTAAGTCTAAAGTAATTGCTTAATTTGCTATATAAAATTCATAAATAGAAGAAATTTAAACTAAATTTAGCTTAAGTTGCAGCAAATGTTTTGGATATATCGAAGAAATGTTGGCCTATACAGCAGGAATAAGTTTGCCTCGCATTCATTCATGTCCAGAGCAATCTCTCTTCACACCGCTGCTGCATTGCAGAGGCGCTAGAGTCCACATATCGGGCGCACGCTGAACTAGGGCATTTATTAAATACAGGCAATACATATTTCAGATTTCATATTGCGGTTGTTTTTTGATAGATATAATCTTTGATACTTTAAAATTTAAAATAAGTAACTGCATTACTATCAAATTGCCCCGTCATCATTCATCAATCTTTCTCACAAATCGTTGTATTAGTGCCGACAATCTAGTTATTTAATATTGTATGTTACTGAAAGATCTTTGGCGTGCCTAAGAGTGGTCACCCTACTCGAGTGGTCCGGTTTACTTCCCGCACCGCGAAAAGTAAGCATTTTAGCTGAGCAGGAACGATGATCAATTGTTTACAATTAAACTAATATCCAAAGTTGCATAATTATATCGTTTGTTTAGTTTATCTTAAACCGCGGCTGCGATTAAATATGTATGGAAGAATAGCATAAAACCTTGCCGCCCCTCCGTAGGGCCAAGGGCAAGTTGATGATGATGATAGTGCTACGATTATTAGTAGACGATTATAAGTTTGTCCCAGGCCCAGGTGATAGGTCGCCCTGAACATATGTAGCCGTTGTTTATAAGGTACATATAGTACACATAGTACATAAGCTATGTAACATAGAAGAAGTACATATTTACCACATATTTCGCTATATTATTTACAAAAACTTATGTGGCCTATCCCTTACACTCAACCTTCTTCGAGATAATGACACCTCTGGGTATAAGTCTTCTTTTATCATCAATATTTGAGACGAGGCCGCGTTGGCCGCTGCATAAAGGCTGTCCCGGATTCAGTCGGCGGCTCCCGGGGCGACGACGGGGTCACAAAACGTGAAAGAACATTCTAGCTCTAGAGCCCTTCGTTTTGAGATCATATCAAACAGCCGCTAAAAGCTCGACGCCATTTTATAGCAAACTTAAACTTAATACTTAGTGGTTGTTTGTTGAATAATTTTGTATAATGTTCCTGATTAAGAGACGCAAATCCCAACCACTCAAAACTATAGAAACGAATATACAGACTGTCGAACTAAAAACCTTGTTTTAAGTGATTACTTATGACACCCACGGCCGATACCTAACGATGCTCGCAGAGCGGAGGATCGAGAAATAACTCGTAGCGTGTGATTACCTGATGATTGATTAGTTAATGACGGCGTCAGTCGAGGCCGAGTGAGCCCTGATATATCGACATCTAACGACGCAGTTTACTTATTACATGACATTTTATCTCACAATTCCCGCCATCCTGCACAACGTGGGCTTTCATTAACATACTAATATGTGCACATAACGTACAACTACAACAGCACAGTACAACTTATTATAATATATTCTATCGACTCACTTCCTATACAAGTAATTTAATAGATACGAATGATACCAGTGAAGAAATGATATATGCTCTTTTAAAATACTATTGAGTACGATTAAAATCTTAGTTATCTTTTTCAGGTAGCGGGTGTTTAAAACAAAAGCATGCAGACATAAATTATTCGTGGTTAAATATATTTTTATTTAAGTATATAACTTGTAATGTGTTAAACGGTATATTTCAAAAGGCATCAGTATGCGCCTACTAATTGTCTGCGAGCAAATTCATATAATAATGTAATGCCATAAAACACCTTGCGCTTTTGTAAAAATATACACTCGCTTTTTCGTTTTATTTATTACTTAAATGTCATAATACGTTTTGTAATTTATTTATTTAAGATGGCTCAAAACTTCAACACCGCAAAAATATGTATTTACAATTTCTGCTCGAAAAATATATTGGTTTTATAAATTACTAAACGAAAAATAGTGTCAAAAAGATCTGTTCCCTGACACTGTCAAGCACGACTTTGACAACAACAGCTGTTCAATTCTGAAATTGTCAAAAAACACCGCGTAAAGTATGGAATAATACTGTTATATTCAAGAAAAACAATTAAACTTAACATAATAACATACAACTTTTGTAAGCAAAATGTTTGGTAAAGCCTATAAATTAAAATCGAATAATACTTTAAAGAATTCCGAAAAGTATGTAATTTCATTTTGTGACTTGAGTAAAAATCTATTTTGTTTTTGTATTTCAATATTTTCTGTACACTTTTTTCAGAAAACATTTGGCACAGCGTATTTTAAATGAATTCCCAGCTGCTACAGATGAGAAGGTGAAAGAATTAGTGCCTGTGAAGTCAAACACAAGTTGTATGAAATTGATTCTACACTCCGGGGAGACAGTGGGCGTGTATGTGGTGGACAACGTGCCGATGGTGATAGAGGTCGGCGAGGTGCTGGTGCCCACCGTCTGCGCTCTGTGGAAAGCGCCGGACCTCCTGCCCACACTTATTATACATTCACCGGTCCTTCCCAAGGTATTCACCTCTTATCCTACAATTTTTATTTATAAAAACGGTTGTTTCAATAACTATGCGAATTTGTGCAAACAGTATTTATATGTATATATTTTTTGTAAAGGAGATATATTCAATTTTTTAAAGTTATTCCATTATTTTTTTTACAAATATGTTACCCGAGAAATGTGTTAGTTACATTATATTTGAAAAGAAAAAAACTCTGTATCCATATTTAAATACTAGAAGTTTTGATACTGTTGCAGTTATGAATTATTATTAATTGAATAAGAAATATATATACATTTGAAACAACTTTAATGCAGAATATTTAATTCTATTCCTGTTTTAGTCAGATTTCCATTTATGTCAATTACCAAAACTTTAATTTTGAGTAACTAGCTATCGCCCCCGATTTTATCCATGCGAAATTAATAAGTAAAAAAAAAACTCCATTACTAGCCCATGTTTTTATCCAACTAATTATTTACATCTATGGCAATTTTCAGTGCGATTTGTTTAATTGTTAGACTGTCGCAATTACAGTAATTAACTATGAATGAGTGTGGAGTATGTTATGTATTAAGTTGTATGTCAGCTTGCGGGCGGGGCCCCGCTGTACGCACCGGGCGTGGCGCTGTCCGCCGCGGCGTCGTTCCCCTGCTTCCCGCGTGGCGCGCTGCTGGCCGCCGCCACCGCAGACAACGCTGCTGCGGGCGCCGTCGGCCGCGCCACACTCTCCTCCGCGGACCTCCTCAGAACTACCATGTCAGTTTCACTGTACATTACTGGAAATATACTCACTGTACGTCCCCACCGAGAAGTCGGAAACTACCCTAAGTTAGGGGTGACCTTAGTCAACCATGTTAGTCTAGTGAAGATTGGTGGCCGTCACACATATCTTTGAATTATCACAATGATTTTCTTCACTGTAAGAATTTCGGGTAAATTATGTACAGATAAAATTCGAAAATACATTGATACAGAGCTGGATTCCGACCTGTAGATTACAAGTCAAGTGCTTGATCCCCTGAGCCACAGACGCTTGGACAGAAACTTGACTGACTTGAAAATGATCTCTAACAATGACAGCTTATAATTGAATCCTAGATAATGTAAACTGTCATTTTTAATTTCAGCTGACCAAATAAAACGTTTCTAAGTAAATCTATTTTAAGTTCTTTGTTTGTAGGGGTGTATGCATGGAGACGCTACACGTGTTTGGTGACCTGCTCTGCAAGGAGGCCAAGTTCACAAAGTTGGAGCGGCCCAAGCTGCAGCCCCCCGCTTACAGCCCCACTGTGGACAGTATCGCTGAGCACGTCACACAGGTCAAAGACGATTTTTATATGCAATATGCAATGTGTTCATCAATGCAGATAATATAAGTAGGAAAGATTTGTATTTTTGTATGTATTGAAATAACTCAAAAACTATTGGACCAATTTCAAAAATTGTTACACCATTTAAAAGCAACATTACCAGTAACATAGGTTATATTTTTAGATTTTTACTATTTTTTTAATTTCACGCGGGCGAAGTTGCGTTCAACAGCTAGTATATATTGTACAATTTATAAAATGTATTATAATAATATTTTTATCCAGTTAAGTATCCAGCAACCGATCAGAGAGGAATGGCCCAGTTTGGTCAAAGAGTCGAAAGAAACATCTCCTGCTGAGAAACCGACTCATTTCCCAGTTTTAAATGAACCAAAGACAATTTGTGAAGAGGAGACACTGGACAATGAGGAATTGGAGTTTGATGAAACTCTCATGACGGGTAATCTTAGTAAAGGTTCAAAATTGTATTTTCGTGTTGAAGAGTTAGTAATGAGTATAACAGAAAATTTCCAAATAAGTTTTGTTGTACTCATTATTATTGAAATTATGAAACTATTTGCAACTCACTGTAAAATATTTAATTTCCTAGTTTTCAATGTACAACATTTTATGAGGGGTGTAATTTCCAGATAGTTCACAAGTAGAGGATGACCCGGTGCCTACGGACATGGACGAGCTGCTGCAGTGGTGTCTGCTAAGCTTCATCAAGCGGGAGGGGAAGAGCTTGCAGCTGCCGCTCAAGACCAACCTGCTCTACAAGTAAGCTACACATACTGTATCTCTACAACGTTTTTCAATCTTTACTAACATCAAAACATTGGAGACCATGAAATAAGTTTAAGTTATTTTAAGTACATTTTTGAAGTGTCTTAGCAGTGGTATGATATAATCGTGTGTGAAGCATTTGGTATATGTCAGGAACCACCTGATGCCGCTGTGTCCTACGCACCGTAGCCTGGATGTCAAGAAGTCCAGCTACAAGAAGATGAGCAAGTTCCTCGACGCCATGCAGCAGGTACTGTTTACCTTCCAACACATTCTGAAAATCTAACATGTATACAAAATGTGAATTAAATAGAGTAGCACATTGCGTCAGTGTGACATAGTGCTGCGTGTTCAAGGAAGGTCTGGTAGAGGTGCGCGAGCTGGAGCAGGGCGTGTCCGCGCTGGTGGGCGTGGCCGCGGCGCATCCGCGAGTGCGCGCGCACCGCCCCGCCCCCGCCCCCAGGCACGCCCCCGACACCGCCTCCGCCTCCGCGCCCGCCGTCAGGGACCTCTACTGCATCACCGCCCGCGTCGCACCGCTATTCGCACCTCTCAAGTGAGACACGACTGTCGACTGTCACTTTCTTAAAATGAAAACAAGCAGTGCTTGTACGTCACGCGTGTGTACAGGAAGGGCACGGCGCTGTCCGCGGCGCAAGTGCGGGCCGCGCTCGCCGAACACGTGCGCGCGCGCAGCTTGCCCGCAGCCCCCGCCGCGCCGCCGCGCCCCGGACACCTGCGGCTCGACCCGCTGCTGGCCGCCATCCTCGGCCCCCAGGTGGGTTGCACCACCACTGCCCACGGCTACCACTAATAGCCAAAGGGAAAGGAATCATCTTTTTGTCATGTCCCTCATACCCATACAGGCCTTGCGACACTGGTACCGATACTTGACAGTTGTCTGTAAAGATGCAACACTCGTCCGTTCCACTCATTGTGATTTTTACCTTTTAATACGATTGGTTCGTCGTTTGCACCAGGAGAGCATCAGCTGGGAGGAGGCGATGCGCGCGCTGCTGGACAAGATGACGGCCAGCACGGAGCTGCGCTTCCCCGACGGCACCGTCAAGCTCCTCAAGTCTCGCCTCGACCCCATCAAGATGGACGTCGTCACGCGCAGCGGCAACAAGAAGGTCTGCCTGTCACACCATACACACCACACTACACCACACTACACCACACTATGCCACACTACACCATGCCACACTACACTTGCTATTAATATTCAACGGATTTGGATCGCGGGAATATAGCCAACCCATATAATCAGTACCAAACAAGCAATATGAAACAATGTCGTGGTACAGTGGAGGTTGGGTGGTTGGGTGCAGGTGACGCTGGTGTCCAACCTGGAGGCGTACGGGCTGTCGCCGGGCGCGCTGGCTCGCGAGGCGCAGCGCGGCGCGGCGGCGGCGGGCGGCGTCACGCGCAGCGCGGCCGCCAAGCACGACCAGCTCATGGTGCAGGGCGACCAGGTGATCGCATTCCTACATTTCATTAACACTCATTTGGAGGACAACTTGTCAATTAATTTACCTTACTACATTTTCAGTATACTCGATCTCAACGCCTAAATGCTTTGTCGCAGCAACAGATGTAACGTTTTGTTTCTACTTTCCCATGGTCTTGCTAAATTGTAGTATTTCATTTATATGTCAACAAAACTATATTTTAAAATTGTTATACATATCTATAATTGGGTAAGATGGCTGTGAACTATATAGATAATTATAATAGGTATAGTGAGAGTGATGTATAAATAAAATAATAATAATTTGCAGACGCACTTCATAGCCAAGCTGCTGATAGAGAAGTACGGCCTGCCCAAGAAGTACCTGGAAGGTGCCGACAAAGCACTCAATAAGAAAAAGTAATTATCATTTTATGTCATCTGTACAGTTATGTCACATTGATGTATCAAATAAAACACTTTGTTGTATATAAACATATTTATCTTTTAACCTTAAAATCTAATAAAATTCACTGAAACTACATTAATGTAAATATTCTATAATTATACAATAGTAAATATGGCCATATTTTTAATCAATAACAAAAAATTGTTTTAAAACCTATGAGTAATGAAAATTAATATTTACAAATAAAAGAGTAGAGCTTTAGAAATAAATTGTTAAAAAATATTATAGGAAAGTAAGAATTTTATGGAAGACAAAATGTAACTTAAAAAAGTTGAATTATTTATTGT
This sequence comes from Papilio memnon, assembly GCA_003118335.3. NCBI lineage: Eukaryota > Metazoa > Arthropoda > Insecta > Lepidoptera > Papilionidae > Papilio > Papilio memnon. The sequence goes on along the minus strand of LD688954.1, from coordinate 86,291 downwards.
CAAATATCACTAATTACAAGGAATGTCTGTTGTGTGCACAAAACTATAAAAAAAATCCTACTACATAAACAAACTACATAATTATTTTACATCTATAACAAAATTTCTAATCTAAGTAAAGGGTGGGTTGATGTCCGTTTTGTATAATACACAAACAGTACTATTGTACTTGTTCCAATAACTAAAAACTTAAAGTAACCTAATAATTAAGGAAGAAATTGAACCACAACCATCAAATGTATTAAAACAATATACTAGTCATAATTAAAACTATAATGAAAATTACTTGGAAAATCTCAATGAAGTCTTAAAAATAAAAGAAAAAATGTAATTATAGATTATTAATTGCAAGTTGAAATGTTTAGAAAGACCACTTTATGTTAAACCTTGGTGGATGATTTAAATTTGAAAGGAGTTTTAAAGTTAAGCAATGATTTCCTAATCTTACTTTTCTTTAAGTCTGTGTGTGTGGCAGGTGTTTGTGGGTATTGTTTGATGCTGGCAGTGGAGCTACCTGACCTCATGGAGCTTTGAGACATGAGGCTAAACTTAGATGGTGTTTTTCTCAAGCTCTGACTTGAAATATCACTTAACACTTTAGCCTGTTTTGACGGGGAAGAGTGACTCCATTGTTTTGCTGCTCTCTTCTCTCTGACACCCGCTACATCCAAATATTTGAACTTTGTTATGTCTTTAACTGACGCATTTTGTGTGCTTCGGTTGTCTTCAGATTCCAAATTATCCAAGTCATAGAACGTTAGAGTGACACTTTCATCGCTTCCAACAAATGGGTTTGAAGGTGTGAAGTGTACATTTTTTGAAGCCAAATCGGGGAATATGTTTCGACGAGGCATATTGTCCAAGGTGAACTTTGTAGCTGTTACAATAATGCTTCCATCTCCCGTGTCTGCGGAAAGGGAGCTGTCCAGGTCCTCGTAGCTGTAACTCTGGCGACGAGGACGAGCTCGCACGGCACTCGAGCGGCGGTGGCGCCGGCGCGACTTCCAGCGACTCTTCTCGGCGCTGGCGATGACGGCCGGCAGGGTGATCCCGTTGCTGCCACTTTCACCAACATCTGATTGATTGTGGTGTACAAACTTAGCAATAGGGCTGGTCATGACTTCCTTCATTATGAGGTTTGTCTCCCTTCTGTTTAGTGACTCTTCCTTGTCTCTGAGAGCTTTAAGTCGGGACATCCACTGATGACTTAAAGTTTCTTCTGATACTTTCTGAGCAGAAGTAAAGGTGTCCCCAAGGTCACTGTATGGTTTCCTGCAGCGAGGCACATAGCCGGGAAGTTCCAAGGCTAGGGCTGCCAGGGTAGGGGACAAAGTAACTCTTGTTAACTTGATGTTTTCAATATCATTGTTTGCTTTCTGTTGTGGGCTAACATTTGAGTAGATGGGGCTCTCCTGTCTCATAAATTGAGTCTTTGGTGGAGTTTTAATATTTTTACACAATTCTACAGCCTTTTCTGAATCACACTTATTCAAATCAGACTTGTGGACGAGGTCTTCTTTTGACACAAGTATTTCAGAAAAATGTTTAGGCTTTGAAGTGCCTTCGACATTAGATAATATTGTTGGATGGTAGATAATAACTTCGGGGCGTAAGTCCGCGTTCCTATCGTCGGAAACAAAGGAAACAATATCTTGAAGGTCGTCACTGTACTGAAACACTGGTATTTTCCCGTGACAAGTCTGTTGAGGGTAGCAGAGTGCATGAACCACGTCTCCGAGCTGCCGCATGAGGTTCGCGGGCCCGCAGGCTGTCGGCTCCAGATGGAAACAGTCGACGCGCACTTCGCCGTCATTGTCGATGTAAATAGAGCTCGATGTTATGCATTTTTTTATAATGGAGAAATTAAAGGCTTCTACCAGCTTACAAGTCCTCGCGAGGTCCAACAAGAAGTGCCAAATGAAATTTTCTGCAAAATAGTTATCTGCGGCGGCGCAGGCGACGACGAGCTCCTGCACGCTGCGCCAGCAGGTGTGCTCGAGCACGAAGTACAGAGTTCTCGATGCGTTATGAAGTATTGTGTCGTGGTAGCGCAGCAAGTTGCCAGATAACACTTTACTTATCGTTTTCACTTCGTTTACGATATTTTGTATTTGTTCGTCGGAGTACGCAGTACAATCATAAGCTTTCCACGCGAATATATTATTAGTGACCTTGTGCCTAACTTTGTAGAACGCACCGCCGCGGAGAACATCGAGAACTTGATAATCTTTTAATTTTTCTGACATTCTTGTAATTTTTAAATGAATACGAAAAACTCCCACATTTTGCAACCGAAACAAAGCCGCAGCACTTTTAAATCTCGACGACCGTTACGACTTTAGGGTTGTACATTTCTCATTCTTGTACAGATTTGAGCGGAGCATAAATTAAAATTTCGCAAGTTTAACGGTTTTGGTTTATTTTTTCATAAAGCATTTTGTAAAATAATAATTACAAGGTTTATAAGATTCTCTGAAAGATCGATCTATCTATGTAGGTGTTAAATCTATTAAGTCCGGGAATACACATTCCAGTAGCTGGCACTCTTGCATGCCAGGTACTGGCACATGCCTGCTGAGGTTTAAGAAATGATGAGTGATAAAGATTGAACATTAATAAGAGATGTGCGAAACGTAAGTTGTAAATTGTAGTGTAGTCGGGGGTGCTAACCAGATTCATGATTTACTAAAGAAAGATGTTATCATGAGCAGTTGCAAACGACAAGGGCAAAGGCCTAAGTCTCTGGGTCGCTGGCGTCAGTCTGGGTATTATATAAAAAGTGAATTTTTCAGACATTATATATATGTCTAAAAAATTTGACTTAATTTTTTTTTATACAATAAGGTGGCAAACGAGCACGCGGCCACCAGAATTCGCCGAAATGGCGAAGCGACCGCTGCCCATAGACATCCACAAATGCAGATGCGTTGCCTACCCTAAATCGACGGAGGAGGAGACCCACATAAAGAGGATGATCCCCTTCCTATGCGTCTCCTCCACCGTCAGACCCACTTTCCCATCCAGTCCTTTCCTTATAAGAAAAGGGTGGAACGGAAAAGTGACTAAAATTGGGCCTCCAGCACCACACTCATCAAACGAAACGCGGAATTGCTTCCACTTCACGCCTGTCTTCTGTGTGGTCGTGGTATTGCACCGGGCGAGCCGACCCATTCGTGCTAAGATGTTAAAGCGGGCTCTACCACTGTTAAACTTAGCTGCAGATCCCATTGGGTTAAGTCTCAGATTAGGGAGTCCGCACAATCTTGTTGATTTCATCAACCCCAGAAAGACACAAGTCTGCTTTTTTACCTGTAAAAAACAACAGTGGATCTTCATATCGAGAGCACTTGGTTGCCTCCACTAGTGTCAGCAGTTTCGGCGTTGACATAAATTATATCTAATGACATTCAGTTTCAGTCTCCAAAATGCTGGGGGTGCTGGGCAGATGAGCAGAACTAAGCAGTATTTGCACCTAGACGTCACTCCGCTATATAAGGCACAAGTTCGGTCCCAAATGGAATGGCGATCACATCACTGGACCCCAATAACAACTTTCATGTGACCGCGTACGGAGACCGATTCGAATCATCAGCGACCGAGCTCTTACTGATTACTGGCCTTGCGGAAGGATATAAGTTCCCACTCCTTTTTTCCGCATCTAGTACAGGGAGTATTCGGACGAAATCGTAACGATTCCTGCCGTTGAGTTCCGTCATCAGACGGGATGACACGACAGGCCGCCAGGAATCTTACCATGTTGGTTGTTGTTGGTTGGTTGGCTGTCGACTTCTGTCTCGCACAGCTGCGTTGTGGAATGATCTGTCCTCGGCGGTATTTCCAAACCGCTACGACTTAGGTTCCTTCAGGAACCGTATCACCGTCTCAATGGTAGGCGCATCTGCAGTTTCACTGGTATTGCAGAAAAAGAATGTTCTTCTCAGTGCTCATGAAGCTCGTTTCCTCGCTTCTATTATAAAAAAAATATATAAGGATGCTAACTTTTGCCAGCGACTTCGTTCGCGTGGAATTAATAAAAACAAAAGTAAGTAGCCTATGTGTTCTTCCAGACTATGTTCTACATCTATGTTAAATCCATCCAGATCGTCCAGATCCGTTCAGCCGTTTAACTCTAACAAACATCCATACATCTAAACTTTTGCATTTATAATATTAGTATGAAGTTTGATTAGCAAATATGAAAATTGTAAATATAGTAGAATACAACAAAGAGCCGAAGTATATCTTAGATCTATTTTCCGCATTATTTGTAAATGTATATTTTGAACAGATTTTACTTATTTTTTATTTATTTTTGATAGCTAAATATATTTGATTCATAATAATTTATTTGATTCATAAACTGGTGTGTTGTCAATGTCACACTTAATGTCAAATGAGATTTGATTCACGAACAAATCGATCCATACCAATAAATTGCATTTTGCAATTTGGATATTTGTGTATTGTGTCTCAAGTACAGATTAACAGTATACACAGAAGTATACAAGTATCAAATACAAATAACTTCGAACAATATTTTTACTTACAGTATTTTAGTTGGCGTTAGAGGCGTATTTGTTTTCATTACATCTTTAACTAGTGATTGAAGTGCCATTATTTAGGTGTTGAAATTAACTTATCACCTTAGAAATGCAAGTAACCGATCTTCCCGTAGAAATCGTCGTGATTATTATTAAAAAATTAGATTTTATGTCAGTTTATAGCTTATATCAAACATGTACTCATTTTAATAATGTTATTAGTATGTACAATGTCGTGAAAACAGCTGACTTATCTCCTAGTACGATGGTGTCGGTGCATTTTTTAAAAGATAATTTTATGAAGGCTGTATCGAGAGATTTGCAGGTTCTGGACCTGCGCGGCATTGCCGGACTCAGCAGGTCGGCGCTGCTGGCCGCTGTCAGGCGCATGAAGTGCTTGAACACTCTTGATGTTTCTTACACAGATATTACTCTTTTTGATTTCTTTGAAGCATATAAATTGTGTCCCACCATAAAGAATGTTGCTTGTAATTTTGTTTTTGGTGAAGAAAAAGATGTAAAAGCCCACATACTTAAACATCAACATGTTTTCCAAAACTTTGACAAAATCCATTTTATTGGTAATGCAGCAAATCTATTATATACAAATTTACCTATGTTGATGGTGCGCAATGCTCGCCTGAGGCAGTTTGTGCTTACCATTGTCGACAACCACGGCATGGTGTATAACTCGGTGGAAGAAGTCAATGGTACCAAAGTTAAAGTGCATTCCAAATTTATAAGCATTAGCATTTTAAATGAATGGAAAGTTCCCACTCCAAGTACCACATTTGATCTGAGTAACATAATACATTTGGAGGATCAATATGAATCTGTTCTAATTACTGAAATGGACGACGAACGGAAAGTTTACGTGTCACCAATGATGCTGAAGTTTTTTGAATCTTATGATGCAAAACGCATCGATCTATTAAATACTTTCAAATATTCCAAGAATGGTGTGTTTATGCTCTGGGACAGGACACAAACTGAATTTGATGATGTATTCCGTCAAGAACTTAAAACTAAAATGCTTAATTTTTTCCCACACAACATCATGGACGACACAACTGTTGTCCCACAGGAATGTGATACATTTTCCATCAGTATTCCCCCGCAAAACACAGAGCCTGTTGTTATCAAAGATACAGAATACTTAAGGAAGCAAAGACGGGCACTGCAGCCTCAAAATCTTGATTACGATATTGTTTTCAGAAACCATAAGAGAGTACACTTAACTGTGTTCTTTCCACAAATAGTCAAATGTCCCGTAACTCTGTCTCCCAGCAGCCAGTACTTAAGGAAGTTAAGATCTCTATATTTGACTGGAAATGCGTGGTATTCTAAAGAATTCTTCAATGTCTTGTTCAGTTGTTGTGAGCAGTTGGAGACATTGAATGTAGAACATTCACGTCATTCACCAAACTCAACCTTTGTGGCCCGAAATATGTACCTGAGTCGGAGTTTAAAAAATGTGAGATTAGTTGATAAAGAAATTGATTTGGGCATACTGTTCTCATGGTTTAGTCAATGTAGTACTCTTGAGAATATTCACATACTGGATTTATCACAGGAATTCACCCCATTCAATAACCCAAGCACTATGATTCAGAGGTGTCCCAATTTGTACTGCATAAATATCTGTGCCCCCATGAATATCACCACCAAAATGAGAGCAATCACTTTATTAAAAAAATTGAAAAATGACTTTGGCAGGTTGAACTTGCACTACGAGATAACTGCGTGCTACCCCATCGCCCGCTTCAACTACGACCCTTATTGCCAGATGTTCAATGTGAATACAATCAAACCAATAGAGCAGTTGTATTAGTGTCTAAGGATATTAAATCTGTATACAAAAATCATACTTTTATTTCATCATCATCAGCACTACACGTCCCTGGAGCGTTGGCTGGCACACAGTTGGCAATCTCTTTCATAAACAACTAGCGTTCGCCCGCGAATCTGAATTGTGTGTGTGTTCTTCCAGACTATCCTCTAAATCTGCCGAATTTCATCGAGATCCGTTCAGCGGTTTAGGCTACAAACTCCAATACACAGTAAGATTAATTGTTTTAAATGGATCAGATTTGTGCGCAAGCGGCATAGCTAATGATGAAGTATTCCAATGTTAATCTTCTAAATGGGAATAATAACTCGAAAAGCGCGAATGGAGCCTAATGGCAGTCAGAGAGGCCTACGTTAGAGGATCACTGGAGGCCTACGTCCAGCTGATGGCGAGCTCCTCATGCGAGGGTGATTGATGTGCGCACGTCGTTAGGGCTGCGGGCGAGGGCGCGCGCGACGTGTCGTAAATAAAACAAATATCAAAATTAAAAATATTTATTGGTGAGTAGAAGCGTGTTGGCGCCGTAAGTTGCTGACTAGCGGTTTCCAAATATATATCACATGATTTGTTTTTACAACTTTAACATAAAGCCAATTTATTTATTAATATCATACATTGCATATTACATTATTACATACATCGTTCGGCTCACAATAAAAATGCTTTTCCATATACGATTTAAATTACAAAATAAATAAGGTACAAGGTAGGAGGTGGAGGTGAAGGTGAAGGTGGCGGGGCCGAGCGTTGTGCGACCGTTACTTTGTTACATTACCTTAGATACTCTTTAAATACCTACAATAATATTTACACGCGGGAAAACAGAACCGTTGACTAGAGACCGAGTCTGGACAAATAACGTACATAACGAGACCCGGCCATGTCTGCAGCAACATGGCCGTTGCCGTCTTTGGTAACTCGCTGACTGCCCGCCGGGCGCCGGGCACAGGGCGCCGGGCGCAGGGCGCAGGGCGGGACGCGGCGTATCACCGGATACTTGTAGATAAACTAATAAAATACCAGTTTGTGTAAATTATATAATACTTTTGGTAAAAATGGTATCCTCCTTTAAAATAAATTATACATATTCAAAAATGTAAGTAAACATGTGGAGCGCGACGACTGCGCGACGGCCGCGCGACGACGTGTAGTTCCTGAGAGTGGTACCACGATTACAACTATAACAAACTATCTAATATCACTGCTTCAACGTACAAAGCGACCGAAGCCAAATAAAATTTACTAAAAACAACAAACGTAAAATAAAATTCATATAAAACAAACGACAACCTAAATTGACTAAAACAAAATTCGGTTAGAAAAGTGAGCGCTCGCCGCCGCTGGCATGTGCACAATGTCTGCGCTGGTTCGCGCGGTGCGGCGGCGAGAGGAGCGCCGCACGCCGCACGCCGCACGCCGCACGCCGCACGCCGCACGCCGCACGCCGCACGCCGCACCGCACGCCGCACCGCACGCCGCACCGCACGCCGCGTCACGACACCACGCAACTATTGCGCTCAACTATTACAAAGCGCACCGACCATATCACTGCTACAAGTATATCAAATATAAGGTAATAATCAAATTAGCATCAACTAGCATAGTTATTAAATCTTAATTTTTAATATCTAATTGATCAAATGTATGTCTTTGCGACCAGTGGTGGCGGGGCGGGGCGGGGCGGGGCGGGGCGGGGCGGGTACAACCGGCGTCGTTATCGCAACTTAACATAACTGGAAACTTTGAGATCATTATTCACATGTTGGCAGTCGCCGTGACGTCACTCGAGCCTGCGTCAGTGACGCGGCGTGACGTCACCGGCGACAACACACTGCTCACACACACACATTGCTCGTGCACCTCGAGTGCACCTCCAGCTGCGGTAAACAAGCGCCGTAAGCATTAACTCGCACTGAGCACTGCGCACTGCTCGCTGCGCACTGCGCACTGCTCACTGCGCACTGCGCACTGCTCACTGTGGTGGAAGCCGCGACGGCGCTCGACGGGTTTTCTCTTGTTCGCTGCGACCATGATTTTGTCGACGAAAGTGAAAGTTGTTCGTTGGCTCGCTGCAGGCGCGGCGTTGACTAGCAGAGAGCGGGCGGGCGGCGGCGCCTACCGCACGCCGGCGGTGCCCAGGCGGTGGTGCGCGGTGCCGGGGCGCACGCGTGAGCTGGCGCGCCGCATCTCCGGCTCCTTCTTCAACACGGTGTCGGGCTGCGCCTGCACATCACAAGTGTACGCTTATTAATTTGGTGGCGGTATTCTTGGTATCTGGCGGCGCGGGCGGTGCGGGCGGTGCGGGTGGGGCA
>LD688954.1:50154-77187 GCA_003118335.3 Papilio memnon | reverse complement strand
TACGACGAGTTACATATGCGTGCGGGCCTCCTGGCGGACGTGGGGGGGGGGAAGGAGCGCACCGACCTCTGCGTCTTGTGATCGACCTCCTGCTGCAGCGTGGCGAAGGTGTTGGTGACGATAGCGGTGGTCTCCTCTTCCAGGTCTATCTTCTGTTGCATTTCCACCTCACGCTTCTTGCGCTCGGCGATCTCGAGGTTCCTCTGGTCGAGGATGAGCTGGCTGCGCGTTAGGTTGTTGAGCAGGTCCTTGCCGGCGCCGCCGCGCACCAGCCGCTCCTCCAGCGCGAGAATTTGGCGCTCCAGCTCCGACGTCCTGCTCTTCTCCTGCTCGATGGCCGCCGTCGACTCCGCCAGGATGTGCTCGTGCTCGATGCTCACCGCATCCTCCTCCGCTGGTGCATAATAAATGTTATTATTAGTTGTTAATGTTTCTGATGGGGCATTCAGTTGGTGTAGGTGTGAGTGCACGCACCGTTGTCCGGCGCGGGGGCGGCGGCAGCTGCGCGGGCGCGCGGCGGGCGCTTGCGGCGCTCGGCGGCGCGGCGCTGCTCGATGAGGGCGCGCAGACGCTCGATCTCCGCCTGGTACTCGCGCAGCTTGGCGTCCTTGGGGTCCTCGTTGCGCACCGGCTTGTTCTTTATGGCTACAAACAGAGCGCGGCGTGAGCGAGCGGTGGGGGGCGGGGCGGGGCGGGGCGGGGGCGTGCGTACCTTTGGCGCGGTGTGCGTAGCGCAGCGTGGTGACGGTCTCGTCGTAGTGGTGGGCGGCGGGGCCGATATTGGCGATCATGATGGTCTTGCTGTTGCCGCCGAGCGAATCCTGCAGGATGCGCGTCAGCTTGGAGTCCCTGCAGAAGGCACGCGGCGCGGCGCCGCCCCTCAGCCCGGGGCCGGGGCAGGGGCAGCCCCGCAACGTACAAGCTGTTTGCGCAATGCTCCTAGCCGGGTACTTGTGTGGAGGGAGGTCTTTATATTGACTACACTATTTTTCTACTAGAGTTATCCCGATGTTGTATAAATACTATATTTTGTTCAAAGCGCTGTTCGATACATACATAAACGCGTGTCCACAAAGAACTCTGTGAGATAAGATGCATGTACTTAGATACATAGATATGCCGGATACATGTAGGTATGTGTGTGGATGCAAGCGAACAAAAACTGCAGACCAACATACCTCAGTCTCCGCTTTCTTCAAGAATCAGTGTTACGCAACAACCAAACGTGCAGCGTTAAATTGTTTGACATTACGAGTAGGACGCGCAAACTTATACTATAAATTGACATAATTAACAAGGATTCAAGTACTCTCTGCAATTAAGTCATTAACCCTCGCTTGTACTAGGCTTAAAACTTCTGCAGAAACTTTACTCTTTCGCCAAGACGGCTACTTGACCCGCGACCATTTAAGATCCCAAAAAAACTATTATATGTTTAAGTCGACATTTTACAAGAGTTGTGGGCCTACATATGTCAATAGACGACAGATTTGATCGTTGATATTGCATCGTATATTGTGCAGGAGAGGGTGTGCTTATCGCTATAATTTGAAACTTTTGGAATGTACGGAAGCCTAAGTGTTTGTGTGTACATAGGCTGTAGGTAGCTTGGTACTCCACCGCCAAGTTGCGGCGTTAAGTAATCATCATCATAAAGTAAGTTAACGTGGGATTTCACTGCGGACACACGAGTAAAAACATGATGTCAACCCTCACATTCTATTTATAACAGAGAGATAATTATTGATATATCTGTAGGTGTATCGCCAGTGGAAACTCTCGGGTTCGGAGCGGCCGCAGCCGGGCTCGAGCCTCAGTACTCGTACGTGTAGTCGCAATATGAACATGAAGACGGATGTTGTGAACAAACAGAATTTACGGTTGAGCTGTTCATGCTATGCCTAGCGGATGATAATTTGTCAAACACAAATGTAGGAGCTGGCTGACGGCATAGATTGAGTCGTGTCGGGGGCGTGTGGTGGGTGTTTGTCGTGCGTGTGTCGTGCGTGGACACGTACCTATAGGGCACATGTGGGCTGTTCTCTGCGAGCGCGGAGATGACGTTGCCGAGTGAGGAGAGGGCCTGGTTGATGCGCGCCGCCTCACGCAGCCGCTCCGCCGACGCGCCCGTCTTGCGCTGCCGCTCGCTGCCCGCCAGGTCCACCAGGTTCAGCTTCCCCACCCTGCAAATACACATAGATACAAACTCACTGGATTATTCGGACACACAAGTAATATACCTGCAAACTGGAAACCAAGAGCACTAACCCAATAGTCAGTTATTTGTTTCAGCAATTATATATCTTAATAGATAGTAAATACTGCTGGATACGAGTACCCACATTCAGACATGTGCAGTGTGTCTCCTGCGGGTATCGGATAGTTCGCCCGAATGAGGAGCGTCCCAAAGCTTTTCATAGTAGGCACATTTAATACACTTTTATGGTAATATTATATTATCAAAACTACTTTTTGTTGTGCAAGATTTCAGTGATGCACATCTTAGAAATAGATGGCGCTGGTGTAGCCAATCCTCTAAATAATAGAAATCCATGAAGTACCAGCCGACGATCAGACTTTAAAAGCCAGCAGCTGACGCTGGGTTTCAATCGACAAGCCTCACCTCCGCCTGCAACCCCACGGCTGCTCGAGACCTATAAATTCGATTGTCTTTAGCCAATATTCTAAACAGTACCGATAACAAACTGTCCAACAATACACGCGCTTTGAATAGAGACATTCTTTATGTCAATATATCATTCATACGCCAAAATTACTTTTTACATCGCAGCAGAAACAATCAGTATTGTAATGTGTTGAGCGGCGAATTCTTTGCAGCGCCGTCATCCACAATTGCAATTGTCTTATATCGGCCTAGTCTACATCAATCGGACCTATTCTATTTTATAGTAATTTCAGAGGTTTTTATGAACTGGATTATATGGTTCTTCATAAAATAGAAACAGGCACCCCAGCCCTTAGGTTTCAACATCGTTTCTTTTTTGTCAAGTTATAAAACTACAGAATTTATTTTGATATATTATATTATAATTGGCCGAAGTCATAAGTGTGTGGAGAGTTGAATTGTGTTTGTGGAGAGACGGGAGCGGCCCTCAGCCCTCGCCTCGTCGAGTTCCCTCCGGACCGAGCGCTATTCAGTGCTATTACTGCGCACTGCTCCATACACCTTCACTTTAGCCTTTATTTACATATTTATTTTGAAGCCTTTGAACGATGATGAAGCGAACGAGTATTATGCAACTTCTATTTGTTTTGTACAATGTTGTCGGTGTTGACTCATCACTTGTACATCCCCAACCAATCAATCAAATTTTAATAGTTAAAATAACAATGTAATATTTTTAGAATCAATGATAATACACTAGTATACTGTAGACGCGGTACAAGTTGCAACAGCGTCGTTCAGACCTCGGGTATCAGGTCAGACGTTGGTACCATCCGAGGCGGCTGATAAGGCACGCTCCTGTAGTAATGGGCCAGCTTATCAACTACTTTGTTCCACTTTACCCGCATTGTGCACTATTGCTTACTGTACAAGTGTAACAATACGTAAACTAGAAAATAAACCGCAACAAACAATAAATAACAACCAGTTGAGGGTTCCGCCGCGGGATGGATGGCAAGTAATACACACATCGCGTTTCGGTAATTTCGACAAAGATAGCATTTTAAGCATAGTAATAGTATACCAAAATGTAATTTCCTATATTAATTAGTATCGCTATATTTTAGTGCCCAATGAGCCGTGCACCTCGAGGTGACAGGTGTGCATCCTGTCTCGCGCCGGTTGTGTCAGGTGGAGCAGTGCTCAAACGAGTCAGCAGCGCGGGGTGCAACAGTTAAACAATATTAAGGAAACTGTAAATACATCTACACTATTATAATAATTACAGCATATTTTTGAATAATTCTTTTTTTAATAAAAATCCCTACACTTACGTCACGCTTTAGGCTATGGCCTATATATGTATCTTCACGCCTTTAAACTTACGGGGTAAATATTTTTGTTGTTAAGTTGCTGCCAACATCAAGGAAGCAAGATTGCCATGGTCATAATGTTATGTCATTTTGACATTTGCAATTGATAATTTGATACATTTATCAATGAAATAAAGTTTTTATAATTCCACGCGGATGAAGCCGTAAAGGAACAGCTAGTTTAGTAATAAAATGTGATCGTATAGTTATTAAATATTATAGTGATAGTGCGCTGAACAAGGAATGGAGGAAGTGACCCCACACACGGACACGCGAACAAGCCGGACCTTCGCAGGTGATAATTGATGAACACGCTAATACGTGTGTACGAACACCTTAACGTGTAGGAAGATCAGTCAGAATCAGCATGTGCGCATGTCGATACTGAACAAATAGTTAAACTGCAAACGCTGTCACAGCAGTTTCCTAACATGTCTCGAGTCAACAATCATATGTTATTGACTTTAGGATAGATGTTAGTGTAATTGTGAAGAACGTGAGAAGTCAGTCGGTCAAACCCAATGAGCGCGAGTTTGTCTGATGCCATACACCCGTACTACAAAGTTCCAAGGAAAAAGGACATAAGATGTATATATTTGCATACATTTAACAACTTTACAATTTGCTTAAGAACAGACGAGTGCCCTCGCTCAGCCAGTAACGAGTCTCACATCTATTTATTTACCTTTTTGTTCCGCAAATGTGACATTTACTGTCCGTTTTCTAAAACTCGTAAAATAACTAAACTCTTAAAACTTAATGGTAAATATGCTATTAAGAAATATTTAAATGTTTGTTGTCGTAAAGTATGTTTTATTTTGTGTGTCAAGTGCACCTCGCCGCGTGTTGTCGAAGGGCTGTCGGAGGACTGCTGAAGTGGATGCTCTATGAATTTTGTTAAAACACATACACCCTTGGTTACCCTTGCAGCTTTAAAACAATATATCTACTCTTACACACTGGCTCAAAATAACACGGTAATTAATCCTTAGTTTAAAAAAAAAAACATTTTTGTGAAATCCTTTTATAGATTTAACATATGGGCATGTTTGTTGTGGTTACTAATGAGGCATCTACGGTGACTTTGTACAGTTGGTGCGTGAAGTGTCAAGTTCGATGGCGTGGGTGGACGGCGGACTGAGCCGCCCCCGCGCGGTTTCGGCTCGACTTTTTGAGGATGGAACCCTGACGACTGGACGAGTATATTCTCGCAGTGAATAGCACGTGTATATAATGAATATAATGGAGTAGCAAATAGCAGGTGAGGTCGAGGGGCGCTCACGCAGCCGCAGCTGATAAACAATCGATAGCACAACGATAGCAATTAGCATCGCCGCCTTATCTGTGCTATTATTACAATTTTATCATTATTTATACCTTAAAGTACACTTTGAATATTGGCCATGCACAGTAAATAAAATGGTAATCTGGGTCTTTTTAGTTTAAAAAAATTGTATGACATATATACGAGTAGAACCATATTAGTTGGCCACGCTCACGTGTGAGCACCTCCTCCGCATCTTCTTAAATAGGTCAAGGTGAATTTGGACATCCGTCGCCTGTCGTACATTTTAAACAACTTTTTACACTCTTAGATCTCTGTCAATACCTAATATTTCAAGGAATAATGTAAAACGTTTACGTCGGTGACTTCATTTATTTATATGATTCGGCTCACCACTTTATTATCGACAGACCTTGATACAATCAAAAAACATTTTAGAATGATCTGTTTTAGACCATTTGTGGTGAAAGCAGTGGTGGGTGAGTGCAGCGGGGCTCAAGGCCGGCGGCGTTGCTGCTGAGAGCCGACCTTCACGCACCACTGGTTCCTCCTCGATCGCTGCTGACGCTGCACTGGACTTTCCAGCGCGAGGCCACACGCTACAATTCTGAATGTGACCATGTAGATGACTGACTTCTTTTTACTTTGACAGCGACCACAGAAGCCTCATACCTCCATGGAGAAAGAGTAACACAGAAGTTACTATTGCTCCACTCCTAAACACAGCACCTACGTAAATGTTATGATGTAATTATTATGGAGTTATTTCGTTACGTCTCCGTAAGCCAGCTGTGAATGACGCGTGTTCCTAATAGGTGCGGTTTAATAGTATCGTTACGAAATATAATTTTTACGAGTATGTCTCAATGAATTCGTAATTTTTAGAGATAATGTATTTTTGTGGTGACTTTTGAAATGATGGCAACAGACCACGCGGTCTGCCACAATATACAAAACACTACTTTTTTTTTAATTTAAAACATTAAACTCTCTGCAACAGCTGGCGTCTCTTAGATTGGTAATCACATCAGAATTTCGCTATTTGACCGACCAGTGTCCAGCAGTACGAGTGCTCGCCGGTATTGATTGACACTGCGTGAGAAAGCTGACGTCATCCACATTAACCAGGTGCGTCAAGATCAGACTGACATGCGAAGACCGAGACTCGCGTCAGGCGTCGGCCGGCCGCGCTGCAAATACACCCCCCATCTCTCGGTCAAAGAGCTAAGGAATTGTATTATGCAACGTACTAGTATTACAATAAGTATTTCAAGAAATGCTATTAACCTTGTGGAAATCTTATTACGCGCAGGCTTTTCATGACTTTACCTTCAGACTAATAAACGGCCGCGCTAACGATTCACTTTTTACATTGGCTCAGGGCCGAGTAACTCAGACTGAGAGATTGTTTCCCTGTACCTATTTCTTATTGATAAAAAAACTTCCTTGGTTTTAGAATTGTACCTGTCAACAGTTCTAACTTGTATTTGCGCGCACATCCACATGTCCATAGTCAAAACACAAATAAAGTCACAAGGTCGAGAACATTAGACGGACCTTTAAGAAGGTCAAGAATACAAGGGCGTGCGTCCCGAGGGCGCGTCACCGGCAACTGGGCTGCCTCGCCCACTGCTCTGCTCCCTGCCCACGCCCACTGCCCACATCGGTGGGACATTGCTCCTGTGACCAATTGTCTTTATTTGACTAATCACATTGTTTTGCACGCGCGCGATATTACTCACTAATGGTTGAAATGAGCTGTATTTTGACACACTGTGATACGGAGCACTTGATTATTAATTACATATCATCACTAGTAAATTTAATCTAAGTAGCAAAATCAAAATATACGACGTTTTTCCGTTAGCATAATATGCCTTAGATACAAGATTTTTGTTATAAAAAATGGAAAATAATTCGGAATTAATAGAAAAGAAAAGGTAATTTTATAATACAACGATTTACAAAAAGCGTCCAGAAGCTCATACTTAACAAAAAGCCAATCGGCAACGTTGGCTTCCGGCGCTGGATGGCAAGAGCTTTGTCACTATCTGACAAAGCTTTGCTGTCGTCGCATAAAGCTCGCAAATTCAGTGCACAGAATAACAGACTTGTAGCCTTAATATTATTTGTATGTCGCTTTACAATTAACTGCTGGGTGTTCATTAAACTTATCCTAATAATAACTTTTATGTAGGACACCACAAAGGGTGTCTTAAATTTGAAATATACCAAAAAATCTCTACGGAAATGCATCTGCGAAGGCTGCGGATTTAGCGGACAGGAGACAGAGCTCGCTTCAGTGAATTGCTTACTCAGCGGCGGGCCTCGGGCACCGGCGTTAAGTAGCTATCACTCAATGAACCGATGTTACATTTGTTGTAAGACACACGAACGTGACAGAGGTCACCAGAGTGACATTGAAATATTAATTAGTTAATTATATGTGGGCAAAACGAGATTATTTTAATTTGATAGTACAATTTGAGACATCAATGACGGTTATTCATTGCCATCGTGGTTTAGTTCTCATTACTTTTACCTGCTTGCGACGTTAACTTCTGAAAGTCTAGACATCTGCACTTAAGAATATTTTAGATACGGTCTGCAACTTTTATGTCCAGTTTTTAAACTTAATACGTAAGCGTTAAATGCATATAAAATCCTGTCGCACAACAAAAGAAACTCCGGTCCCATCTGTAGAATCACTTCGCAGAGAACACCTAGCAACGTATTTAGCGTCTAGACAGGGGTAAATTGTACACTTAAGCTGTATATAGCAAAAAGGGAAGACGTACGATTTAACGATGCATTAGATCAGACGGTGAGAGTGTAATCAACATTGAAAAGTATCAAGTTTTTTTTAATTGCGACACACAATTGAGAGTTGAATATGATTTGAGAGTGAATTAGTGTTAGGCTGTGTGCACTGACCGTATGCGTTTGGTGGTGCGGTGCGCTGTCTCGACGGTGACGAGGAAGACGGCGTGGCTGCGCGAGGAGTGCTCGTTCATGTCGGTGCGGCCCGCGGCGCGCTGCCGGCTGCCCGCGCGCATCACGCGCACCATCTCCTCTGCGGACCGGCACACCACCGACGTCATCTCCGGAATGTAGAACCCGTTCAGCTCCTGCAACACATCACATCACCTCTTCACCTCATCCATTCGCTATCCTCTGCAAGTGTCGAACGAATCATTTGGCAACGAGGCACATTACACTCACTGACTCAATGTGACCTTGCAAATATAATACTTCCGACATTTAAAGATTTCCACACTTTAATTGTATTTGTTATTGATGCTTTCGGTAAACCTCTCGCGACTAGCATTCAAATAGTCCAGTAATATCAATACAGTGACGTAGGTCTCGGAATGAGGTTTGCTAAATGAGTACTGATGAGACTGATCGAGTACGTTATTTATTTCCTAACTAAATGTTTATATTAATATGATCTGCAAAATTTCGCACGTGAGCAAAGCAATCGCAAAGAGAAAGTCAGCTTACACGCAATAAATATTATTGTTTAAACAGCGGGCGCACTCCTCTATGTAAGGAACATCCTCCGCGGAACATAATTAGCAACATATTTATAATTGCCGGATCTCATTACGTTCATACGAGAGCATTACAAATATTTGGCAATACATTAATCCAAATAAACAATTCTGTAGCGAGAGTGATGCGCAGTGCGGTTTTCATGTTTACTAATTAATACTAATTAATTTATTCAAATATCACGGACAGTGTTCGAGAAACTTACTAATAATACACCTTTAAATACAGACGTAAAATCGTCATAAAGCAATCGTTTTAAAAAGAAACGTTCGGTGCATGAGTTAATTAAATTACGAACACCATCACGTTATAAGGAATGAGTTTACTACGAGTATTGTCGTAGATATAAAGTGCGCTTTGTACGGGTCTGTGAGGAGGTACGGAGTCGTGTTGCCATGGTGACGACGACTAAACACTCGCGCACGCCGCCGCCAATCAATAGGTAATTACAACCTTGATCTTAGTGTTAGCGGACACACGACCGCTACAGACGTGTTGGGATGCAGGGGGTTGCGTAAGGCGAGAGTAAAGTGTTACGCGAGGAACATCGAGTTTGCACAACCGCTCGCGGAATATACGAGTAGGCACGTGCCGCCTACCCTATCGATATATTATATTACAATTTATTTTTGCACAAATTGGGAAGATTAATTTCTTATCTCTTATATTATACAGAAAAAGTAATATTAAAAAAAAGCAAATAATAGTTTTATCGGCTTGGCCAAGACAAGACGACATTGTTTAGTCTGCAATAAAAAAAGGTAATATAATATTCCTACTGCTTTATGTCCGTCATTATTATTATGTAACAAGGGCAAAGGTGACGTCAGTTGACGCTCCGTCCGTCCGTCGACACTGGCAAAGACATTAATTTTAACAAAGCCGAGATATATAAAGACAAATATGACTACATACAAAAAATAATTTACAAATACATAAACGATGCTTGCTTTTTAGATTTACATTTTTGCATTCAATTGTTAAGTGATGTGATACATTTCATTATAACTGGGAAAGTAATTTTGAATAATAACTTTAGTTTTCGTGTAAAACTTTTTATCAGTTGAGGCTTTTGTAAATCCCTCGCTGAACGTAAGGCTTCACCGGCGCACGGCGACAGCTCGCCTAGCGCCTGCTCACAGTGACACACTTGCACCGCCACTCAACATAAACCAGAAGCACTATATCTATCATACTGCTGCGTAATGTTTTCAATACATAACATCACTATTGTAAAATTTGCGCACCGTCTGTATCTGTACAGATGTACATTTGCACAAGGTTACATGCGTTACCTTAATGAACTACGAGTACAGGCAGTTCTACAACTTAAATTATACTGTATCCTATCGATCTCAAGATTGAGATTACGGCGAAGCCTCACTGAGTCACACTACTCCGTGTGTTTTGGTAAATCACGATTGTATTCTCGCTAAAGGTTTTAATGATTTTATTTTTTTACTGTAAATCGGACTGAATGCTGACTACTTAGGAGACGTAACAAATCAGTTGGAATAAAAAAAATATTTCATCAATATTAAGATACAATCTTTAGACAATCCTAAAAATATAACGCGCGATGAAGTAAAAGTGCGCAACGCAATGTTAATTAGTGACAATCAACGCGCGCGCTTCGGAGCGCTGAGCGCTGAGCGCACGACGCACGACGCACGAGCGCACGACACTCGTAATGTTGTTGTAAATTAGCACTAATACATCGGGAGAGTTCCCGCGCATTTCGCGCCGTCAGCTGTGCAGCTGTGCAGCTGTGCAGCTGTGCAGCTGTGCAGCTGTGCAGCTGTGCAGCTGTGCAGCCGTGCGGCAGTCCTTCTGCCATCTAATACTCGCTTAGAGCTAGTTCACATCGCTACGCTAAATTTAACTGTAAACTGTTTATTTTTGACGCTCAATAAGTAAATACAGAAATACCTGTCTATTTTCGGACTCGGCTACGTAATACTTAGAACATAAACTTTGAAATATTCGGGAACAGCTAATATAGATCGATGTTATTTGCGTTTTAGCGGAGACGCTGAGTGAATTGATTAAAGGAGTAAGCTACCGAATATCGAACAGATTCTTATGAAGAAAAAATTAAATAAAACCGCTTTTAACTGTAAAAGATAAGAAAGTTGGCTCCTTGTTTTCTGTTTATGATGACAATGATGAAGATGACCTCCACGACTTGTCCGTGAAAAACAAAATTTGCTACATGTTAAAAAAACTAGTTAAATTTGCGTTTCCGCGAATTTGTAGCAACACTGCAGGAAAAGGAAGTAAAACACATTGTATGGTAATGTTCTGTCCTTGTATCACGTTTAATATTTCACGAGAAAACGATTGTTTGATTACATGTAACTTATATGTTTTCTTCAGTAGCCGAAGAAATTAAAATATAAGCGGATAGCTATTTCTATCTCTCCTTCGTCCGAATGCAGATAGCGGTAACAATGTGTAAATGAGTGAAACACTAGTTTCATTGTGTGCGAGCTAATAACTAATACAAACTGTGAACTCATCGGCGAGCAGCACGAACATGTTTCGGATGCTCAATCAGTGCTATTTATTCGTAAATTCCTCACATCTTCAAAGCTTCATTTAGAATGTCACCTTTTCAGAGACAGCAATACCTACTGCAATAGTATTACATCAAGTTCATCGTTTTTGTCTTGATTATGAAAATAAATATAAAATAATCAAATCGTGAAGGTCACAGCGATCGACTTCCAGCTGCGTGTCTCGGCAAAGCAACTGTATTAATAATATTACAATCGTTTATTTGTTTATTTGATACATTTGGCGCCGGAACGAAACGAATAGCTTCATCGTAGCTGTTCGCTTTTGAGCTTATACGCCCGCATCAATCAATTCCTAACTAAATAACATTTCGGTAAATGACACCTATGTGTTAGCAGCTCGGATGTAAACATTACATCGGCGTTAGCGGCCAGCCTTGAGTCACCTTCGTGATTTTGTGTAGTATTGTGTCACACGACACGTAACTGTGTAAATGGACTTGCGGCATGTCGCAGGAGGCTGAGGCGGAAGACACGCTATCTCGACACAGGCACAAACATTGTCAGTCGCCGTCGCCTCGCACCGAGCCTAGTGGCTTATTATCACTTGCATTCTCCAAATGATTCAGCCTAGGTCATTACACTACTCGTACATGAATCTTTGTTTGTGCGGAACTCATTTCCGTTGTCAAATAGTGATTGTCGTTGAGAAATAGAACATTGTCCGTTAGTGACAGTATCTCTTAGAAAAACACATATTTCCGAAATTAACATTTGCCTGGCGTTTGTTTATGTGACTTTTATACTAAATCCGTAAGAAGAACGAAGTGCTCCTGTATCGCTGCCAAACTGCAATGCAGTCGTACGCGGTTACGTTGTGCACAATAATCAGCTAAAGTCAATATTTACCAATTAATTAAATGATATTACTACGGCTATTGTTACATTGGGCTCCATGATTGTCGCGCTCGCGACAGCAGCCGGCTGCCGAGTTGCAGTTGCAGCATACTACAGAAACATGTATTTACGAATAATTTTCCACGCGAGATAATAATGATGACTCATTTCAGATTAAATCGGATTGTGTTCCTTAGTGTAAGCTGCATGCAAAGTGATCAAGTATTGTGAAAAATAAAATGTTTATTTACGAATGTGTAATGGGCCAAGGGATCATTTCCAAACAAAATTAAGGTATGTGAAATATGGAGTGTAAGAAAGATAAGATGACGTCTGACCTGTCCACGTATGGTGAGCTTCTTGCAGTCCTTGGCGAGCAGGTCGCGCACATCCTCGAGGTAGAGCTCGACGTAGGAGCAGGAGACGAGGTGCGTCACGTCGGGCGATGCGGAGGTTTCGATGTGGGCCCACAGGTGGCGGAAGGCTCGCGGGATAATGCCCTCCTCCTGCGGCGTGCCCTCCATCGTGTGCGTCTTGCCTGTGCCCGTCTGCCCGTACGCGAACACGCAACCATTGAACCCGTCCAGAACGGACGCCACCAGCGGTCGCACCTGCCCACACACAACACAACTTAACAACAAATTACATTAGAGCGCAGCAACACTAATGTCAATGGAAAAGATTGTAAATTAACGTCTAGATCGAAGAGTAAACAATGAGCATTTTTCTGTCATTTTTCGAGGCTTTCAATGTTGACTTAAAATCTACTATTATACTTTGATATTGTATTCATATCACATACTTAATAAGGGATATGATTTTGATGCGATATGGTGACTGCGCGGAGGTCAGCGACGAATTTAAGATAAAAATAAAAGGTTTTTACGTGGCGGACAAACCAGTATTTGTATTGCGAAATAAATATCTACTTAAACATGTTTTGAAGTAAATAATCCATATAACGAGAAACTTATTGGGCCGCGGAAGGTTGTGCGTGAGACCCTTAGTCCTGGCGGGGGGCACCTTTACTCAAAAATATTGTATAGATAATACTAATATTTTAAGAAGAAAGTGGCGTCCGAGTGCTGAACCAGTCTATATACTTTTAAAATACACATAACAATTTTAATACACTGTGTAATTGTTATTATTAATATAATAAAACGATTTCGTTATTTTTTCCGTCGGGTTGCGGAGTTTTGAAAGCTTCCATACTGATATTCTTCTGTGTGAGCTAAATGTCATGTGTGCAACACTATTGTTAGCACACGATGTTAACATTTCAAATCATTAATTTAATTGACTACTTGTCAAAATCAGAATGCATCCATTTACTTTGTTATGGAATGTGTATATACAATCGTGTGGCGTTCTTTGCATCAACTTCCACAGCGGCAACGATCAACAAACACATTGGCTTCTCTTAGATGGAGACTCTGGAGAGGCGGCAGTCGCGCACAGAAGCGCACGCGACATGTGCGCATGCGTCAGCGAGCACGCGGCGCTCGCGCCGGCGCGCGGCAACACGCACTATATTTAGCGAGCGCAGCAATTCGCGCATTCATTCACAATACCAGCCATTAGCATGCGCGACATCACTAAGCGCAACAAATACAATTACGTATTACTAATGTTTAATTACGTACGTACATATGTTTGTTTTCGTTACGGCGCCGGATTGCAAAGTTAATTAATGATTGTAAAATGATGAACATTATAGAGAAGTTAGAAAAGCTGCACTCGAATCCAAACGACAAAGTGCATTGCTACAGGACAGTGTCCTCTGTTGAAGTGTAAACATTTATTCATTCACCCTTCCACGTGACAAGCCAAATATTCCACGACATGAAATTAATATGAAATGATGAGTGCACCTAACTATGGGGCTTTAGTACACCCTTGTATATCAAAGCCCAAAGTTTCAGAACGTGGGTCATATTACCTAGTCTATTTAGAATTTGTTGCCAAGAAGTAAGCACGTATTACTTGCGGTGCTGGCAAATGTTGGTAATTGCAATTGCAATTGCAATTGCAACTAAATATGGGTCACAAACGATGAGGCATATTGGGTTTATTAAACAATTGCAGACAAGGTCTTGGTTTCAGGTTAGATCAGATTTGTAGTAGCTATCAGATCTTAAAAGTCTAAACCATTATATTTAACGTATATACGAATAAAGTACCTACTGGTTTAACTGATAATAACTTTGATACGTCAGCATATAAGATGAAATAATCTTACAACATCATGAAAACAACTCATTCTCCACTAAAATAACTCTACATGCCAATCATGACGTCACTATCCTGACAATCGATGTAATATTACGAAACGCGCGGCGCCACTCCGGCGTGGCGGCGCGACCCAACACTGGCATAGGGGACCTCACCACACATCTAGAGCGAATGGCATCTAGGCTAATGTTGGTAAACTTCACATTCACTGACATAAGGAAAATTAATAAGAAATCTTGAGACCAATGTGAACTTAAATGGTGATGTCAGATTTCGTCCTCGGACCCCGCCGCCGTCGCATTGTCTGCGGCCTGCGCTTCTCCCATGCTGCTGAAGGTCACATTTAATATCACAACATGTTTGTTGTAAAGCAAAAACTATGTGACGTCACTGTAATGATACTAGCCGTATAGCTGCAGACTAGGTGCAGGCGCTCGTTCACACGATATTATGTGAAACCGCAGCGTCACAACACAACGCCGACCGCGCCGCCTATCGGACCTCCAAACTGTTCTAATTACGCTCACACGATACACTTGCAACAATAATAATATGAAGTTCAAAAATACACTCAATTGCCATGAATAGAAACCTTTGTTACTATTCCATAATAAGCAACAAAATATGCAGATTAATATTGTTACAGATCTTAGCCTTTGGCCACCAATTTTGGTAAATGTGAGCGAGCGCGCGGCAACTTGTACGGCGTTTGTTGTGCTGTGTTGGCTGCAAGGCCGGCGCCCACAGCCGCTGAGTCACGAGCACGCCGCCGCTGCGGGACCTCACCAAGGTGCAAGGTCCCACTTCACGCTCACTAACAACAGCGGAGGACGCGATCTACTCTGTCTTACATGACTCACGCTAATAGTAACTAATTACTAAACATTAACTCACGCTACCGTAGAGTAAGTAGTAATGTTCGACCGAGATTTTATGCAGATCATGTTATTTGCACTAAATAAATAACAACGTAATTTCCATAACATGTCTACAAATCAATAATGTTGAACTATACACCCATAGTCTTTCATAACACTTGTCCCCTATATTGTTGACATGTGAGAATTTAGCGCGTGTCCATGTTTACATGGGGGGGGCGTGTACAATGGACACATTTGACGAGCCATTGTTAAGTGACGCGCGGGGCTCGTGCTCGTGTTATTACAATACTTCAGCGTCACGCTGGACGCAGCACGGCCATGCGTAGAAAACCGCAAAGACGCATCCCATTTTTAGGCAGTCAAGTTGTTGACGTAGATTTGTGAGAGAATGTGATTTGAAGCAACAGCCTATATCTATAGTAAAAAATATTAAAGACCAGGAATTAGACTAATGCAACGATTACCTTAATCTGTCTGTCCGCTCCGCGTGAATAAATTTTTAAACTGCTTTTGTGACGAGGCACCGGAGGACTAAGGGGCCGAGGGGGGATAGCGCGGCATACAAGTATGAGCAATTTCTACTCGCCAACTCGACATCGACTGCCTAAATAAGAAGTATGACAAATCCCAACACAATGTCTCTCGATCCAATTATATTAAACTCGGAGCGCAGCATCCATTTCAAGATATGATTAGTAGTATACTGTTAAGATCTGATGCAAACATCAATATTGGTATCGAACATCATCAACTATGGGTAAGCTGCTACAGCTCATCATTTAACTTTGCGAAATCGTCAAACTTCTTAAATACCAAAATAGATCACTTTGTTAAAGGACCAACCTTAGTGGAACTAGAGCAGTGCAACCGCGGGTGCACTGCGGCCCCGATTATTTGTTTTTATGCATATTAAGTTGCGTTTAGTGTATTGCTCAATCGGCGGTCGCGTCTGGCCGCCGACGCGGATCGTGTTTCACTCGCAATTTTACCCCTCATTGATCACAAGCGTGACATTGGAGAGAATCTTTTATATTAATAATAGCAAGAGATATGTGCAACAGCCGACACTACTCAGTTGTATGAAATCTACTAGGATTAAATAAATATTTATGAATTTGGTGTAAAGAACGTATAAGATGGGTGCGCGGGCAATGCGGCGCAATGCAGCGTTATCCGCCATGAACACGCGCCGCCTGTTATTGTTAGTTTTTTAAAGAATGCGAGCGCGTGCATACACATTATTAGCTGGCCGTGTCGGCCGGTGGAAACAGACATTTACAAATAAACGCTTTGCACATTCAAATTTGATGGACATGGAATTATGTTCAAATGAACCCAGACATAATAATTATATCAACAATACAATTTTTATAAAATATTGCTTTTAGATAAAGTATCGATAATGGCACTATAAGAAAAAGTTATAAAAATCTTTTAAAAATCAGGTCCTTGGTGTACTTTGTAAGGGCAACTCCCAGAAACTGGATTGCACATTATTTGAGCGACTTTAGTACGTCGACCTCGATTTTAAATCCGTACAGTACATACCTAAATTGACATATGATGCAAATTTTACTTAACAATACTTTAGTGCGACCTTTTACAGTTTTTATTATAACTTTAAATGTCGACAGCTAAAAAAAATAACAATGAGGCTTGTGCGTTGGGCAGCGGCAGAGTGACTCGACATCGTAACACGCTGCCCACACGCGCCCACTTGCCCGCACCCTAAACTGATCATTTTTACTTCAGCTGACAAGAAATAACTTTGGGACATGAACGTCAGATATCAACAATATTTGTTATAAATTATTTTCTTCTAGATTTTGCAATAAAAATATGCATAGAGTAAATCAGAATCATCAACCAAAATAATAAAATTGTGGAACAACAAATTCGTTAGTTTATAAGACGCTCGAATATGTGTGCGTATCAGATATACCTGAGAATATTACAGTTTAGACTAGACTTAAACATCACAGCTAGCAGAGCCACAGCTCCCGTCAAGCATCCCGCCGCATTATACCAGCTATTTGATACAATTAGGTTACCGGAGCGGAGATGTTCGGAGCAAATTCCTCAGCGGCCGGCAGGAGCACTAACTTACGCTCAAATTTAATTATAAACCTATGTATATGTCAATAGGAATGTGAACACAATAGAAAGATGAAACGGCGGCGGCGGCGTGCCAACCGCGCGACAAATCCAGTAGCGCCTCTTCATTTTTCGCTGTATGTTTTTTACATGAAAAGTAAAGTATTTGTCATACCAATACAATCTTTTTATTCTTATTTAAGTTTACATAATACGAAAGCAAATTAGCCTGCAAGTCAATGAGCGTGAGTTCATTTTAATTTTATCATTGTAGGCACTACGAGTACAGTGTAACAGCAAGGAACGCAAGAGGCGCGACGCGTGCGCAGGGCGTACGCTACTTTCGGCGGCGCGTGCGCGGCGACACTTTTTCATCGGCGGATTCTGGACAATTTCTCTCAGCAAGGTCACTGAACTCAGCTAAATGTTTGCGTAATGCAAATAGCAATTTGTGTTTGTATTATGCCTGATAGAGTGCTTTTATTGTTATAGAAACTTTATCACAAATTATTACATTAGAGACACAAGAATAATTACATACCACTAGGATAAAAATACGTTTAAAACCATAAGCAGAATAGTACAAATACCTATTTCTATGATTAATAGGAGATTTGGGTATTGAAATTGTGTTGGAAGATAAATAGCAGCCACAATAAAGTTACTTGAACAATAAAGTAAACTCTCACAGAAACGCTTCTCGAATAAGTTTGTTTACAACCAGTGTATTACAACGTTACAAATCATCCATTTATTACCGTGGTTTTAGGAAGTGTAAGCCGATTGTTAACTTGTATGATGTACTCACCATCTCGTCATAGATGGTCTGCGTGTCCGCGCTGCAGTCGTAGGCGGCGTCGTATGTGAACAGCTTGTCTTCGCCCTTGGGGTTGTACACCTGCACGGCTCCGCGCTCCGGCCGCACCCGCACCACCTGCACGCCAATATAAACAATGTACCCCAATATAAAGCCGGGCTGAGTAATATTTCAGTTTCTCTGATGCGTATTTAACACAAAAACATGTTTGTATGACGATCATTCAACCGATACACGTTGCACCTATGTACATTAGGATTAGGAGCGTAACATTACGTTAGCATTTAGTTGAGCGACGCCGACCACTATTTAAATTGACCAGTTGTGCGAGTCCGCAAGCTCAACACAAAACAATTTCAAAAGAAAACCAAGTCATCGGGTTAATTCTATCAATGAAATTGTAATTAAAATGTTAGGGAACGTATTTTACGATCATTTCTTGCCGATTGATCATAGGTACCCAAAAATATCTCTAAAATGCATTCCCTATGTGTTCCGCGCTCCGGCGGGCTCCACACTGCGGCGGGCGCGCGCACCGAGCACTCGCCTCGGCAGCGCACAACAATGGCCTGTATCGCCGGCGCCGCTCCGACACTTTTTGTAATTCCAACGGTTCATACAAAAACTTCCTTTGTGTACAACTTATTTCAACAAAACTTTTTGTAGAACTTCTTTCAACATTCTAGAACATTCTATGTTATGCTATTCGTCCGTTTCTATGCTATTCGTTCGTAAAGTCCACCTTACATTTAACTACAAATATCGTTAGTGTTAGTTATTAGTGTTTGCTTAATTTACTAGACGAAGCTTAACTTAGGATTAATTATAACAGTATGAGGCCCATTCACCATCACTTGATCATATAAACGTTCAATAAGTACAGCTCCCAGTATTTTAGTAACTTGTCCGATGACCCTACGAATTAGTAATGATGTACATGGATCGCGTAATAACCACGCGACAGCCATGTGCGACCGCCGACCGCCCACGACTATGTGCTCGCTCTATATCATACGAGTAAGTTCGTACACTGCCAAATGACAAACCGATCGTCCGTGCATACTCTTTCACTGTTTGTTAAGGAATTGTTATGGTTTACATTTGACCAGTAAAATGGTAGCGCAGGCCTGGCATGGATTGTATGGGTTCACTGTCGCCAGTTAGTGTTTACATTATACCAGTTGTATGCCAGCACGGATTTTGAGCGCTACTGGCATTATGTAGACAGGCCTAAGAGTAGTTGCAGCACGAACACTCGACTTGACATCTGTGCGTAGTGGAAGCGAATTGTTAGTGATTATGATGCAGTAGTGTCGCTGCCCGCACCGACCCGACCCGCCATAGTTAGTGCCTCTCCCGGTCTCACACCTGCAAGGGAGCATCGATAAGTTTTTTGTCTTCTTTGGCGCGCGTCGAGAGCCGCTCGTACCACGTGCGCTCGGGCCGCTTCCTTTGCACCTAGCGGACAGCCGTAGGGCACACACAATTAGCATATGAAACATTGCACACGGACACAGCGAGACGAGCTCTGTGCAGACTCCACGCAGAACGAACACATGTATGTAATAAATAATACACAATCAATTAGGTACAATTTTAATTTGAGAAAGAATTGGTTTTTAATTACTTATGATATTTATTTATGCATGACATTGGATTCAGGATAATTGGAATAAACTAAAACATAGTGTAAATAAATACGCAGTAAAAGGTCAATTTAGAGAACTGACGTCGAAGTCCCGGGTCCCGTGACCTTTATCCAAAACATCAGGTCGTTTCGATGCCAAAAGTCTGTTTCTTCAATTACTTTTAGTGCTTCAAATTTGGAAAAGATCCAATTCCTCGCTCGTGAAAAAAATAACAGTGGCGTGCTAAAGCACTGTCGGTAATACTCAGTTGTCTATACGAAAGTAATTCATCTTGCGTCACATCATTCCCGGTACTTGACTCAGAATCGTTTTGCTACTTCTTTGCCCAGTGTCTGCTAGTATATTTACATTCTCTGTGTTCTAAAGACGAGAGAGAGACGACACATCGAGTACAATGAGCAATACAACGGAATCATGTATCGCCATTACTTACCTTTTTAACTGACTAGTATTATAGAATATTCTTATTGACAATCATCAAAATATATACTGACGTTTATCAAGTAGGAGTACGCATTAAGTGGATCATCAGGTACATTAATATAGCGATGAGTGGTGACCAGCGAAGGCTTACTCATCACTAACACAGCGGCAGCAACAGTTTATAAACAAAAATCTACTCGTACCTACTATGTTACACATACCACGCGAGCGACGCATGTTATTACATTTTTCAATGACGCTAGGCCTTTTAGCTTTTTACATGACATTTAATTGATTTATGAAGAATCTGGCACTATAGTAACGTAGAATCATCCCTGTTGTGAGGACATTTATTTCCTTTAAAAGAAAAGCAGCATTTCGTAAGCGTTCCGCATATTCGGAGCAGTGTTGTGTGTGCAGCGCTGCACTTTATCAAGACGAATCAATCGCTAACAATTCGATAACAATACGGAAACTAGTTTATCTAGGCGCTCGCTCGCGGCCAACGCGCGTTATCTGCACACAAACAAAGAATGCACCTAACTTGTACGTACATATTAATGATTAAACAAAACTAAGCAATTGATTCGCATTATTTTTCCTGTATCGCTTGTTTTTATCTTATCCGTATCGAATGAAAGAACATTAGCAATTTATTGCCGCATTTTATCTGAATGTCAAGTACACACAGGTACGAGGGATTAAAAAATTTAACAATATATTGGATTTTGTGTGTGATGAGTGTAATTGAAGGATTTTTAATTGCAATTGACAGTGAAATGTTTTAGATTAGACGTGCGTACTGCACATGTGAGCCAATACGGAATGTTATCTACATAGGTACTAGTACCTTGTAAGGTATTGCGGTAGTGAAATATGTACCTATCTCGGACATTACCATCACCGCCAGCGGCAGCCGGCAGCCGACAAAGAATGTTGTTGTGGCGACGCCACGCGACGCACAAACAATGATTATTGTCGAGCTGTGTTTCTTTTAACTTTGCACGTGTACGTATCATACATTGCTTTATAAATATTTTCGATCTGTACGTTATGTTTGTAAATAAGAAAAATAATTTTAACATAAATATCTACTTCAAAGTACTCTACAGCAATCAGCACAAAAAATATAATAACACAATCGCAACTAACAAGTTTGTAATTGGTTCTAAATCCAGGAGGAAGGAGGTGGGTTATCCTCCATCGTGGCTTATTGATCTTTCAATGTTATATTGTCGATGTCGGCGAATTAACTGCCACACTTTTGTCCTTAACTAAGAGCAGGGCGTGAGTTCGTTCACCTCCTGTTGCTAAATTAAATTGTTGTGAGGGGAGACATGTCCCGGCCTATCCAGCGGATGTACTGGTACTGATGCTAATTCACACCGAGACTCGCGGAGAGGTCAATGACAATCTGTCACATTACTAAAGTTATATAGATTACGTCGGGGTTATTTGCTGCAGACCAGCACCGTCCAGTTTCCCTGGCTGTTAGTTCGGGCAGAAAGTTGTGATCGTTGCATCAGCTAAATGATTCCGAACACAACTTTTGAGTTGTCTTTAATAAATCACTGAGAATAGAATTCGAACTGTTCGAACAAGTGCACAGTTGTTTAAGGACCGTCTACGAACTCTGGCATCGAGGATGTCCATGGGCGTCGCAGACTTAATAGTTCGAATGTTCGTTTGTCCCCATATAAAAAGTATTTTTTAATCTGAAAGGACATCTCAAGTGTTGTTTATGTCTTGTCTACATCATATGGATCGCCGAGAGAATACTGATCAGCAGTGAGCAGACGCCAGATGGTCGGCGAGGAGTACACACTCGGACACCGAGCTCACCTACATTTCGCAGCACTCGCGTTAATTCAGAGAATGTGGGGGCGCGGCGCCACTGCGCGCGGCACGTCATACGCTGAGCCTAAGTAACAGCGGGTAGGAAACATCGCGAATTTTCGTTACGATTAATTAGGCTGACGCAAATAACTATTTTTTCATATTTATGATTTTATTTAGTTTCTACTAGGATTTTATTATGTAAAAATGTTGTAATTTTACTAATAAACAAATTTCATACAAACTGAAGACTTCATAATGACATTTATATAATTAGATATGTATTTATTTATTATCTGACTAATTTAGTTCCACTTGGAAACTAGTGTTCATTTGACATAAAAATATTTTACACTTCTGATTGTAAACTTTATTCCTATATGAATATTACACACATGAAGCTACTAGGTAGTAGGTACACAGCTAACAGTGTGGCAGTACATTATTTACTTTATAGGGTAATTCCAATTCAATCCCTTCAAATGATACCTTAAATAATTTTTGACATAGTTATTTGCATACCAAAAGTAATCTATACTAAATACAAGTTGCCAAGTTAATAAAATGAAATGTATTTCATTATCTCTTCATAAAACAAGGATGGATCTTTTTGCCTACTAATTTTGTTTACAGAGTAATTGCATGACTTAGTTGTAATTGTAAATTACTATAAATTAAACATCAACTTGTTGCAAATGAATCTTGATCAATAGTCAGGTGTAGCATCTTTTTAAACCACCATATACAGAAGTATGTGCCATCCACAAACAAGGCACCACTGAACTACTCTTATGAAATGAAAACACAAATGAAAATTGATGTGTGTATATATGTCCCCTCTGCGTCCATGTTAATGTACATAACAATATAATATAGTATAAACAGCTTTTAAAGTTTATTCGGTACATACGTAGTTACGCAAATTATATTATTTTTTATCATAATGTAGTGAGACTATCAAAATATTTTTACCACATTTTTTTTATTGTTTATATCTTTATTAATCTATTTCGCTAAACGCACTAAATCTGCGCAACTCCAGGAATGTCAACACAGCAACCAAAACCTTACCTCCTCGTAACCCTCGTTTTGTTCTTTTTGCGACAGTGGCCGGCATCGCACCACCACCTTGACGCACTCGTTAAGTGCTGTCCGTGGCCGCGCGGACTTCTCCATCTTCAACCACCCCCTCCCTTACACAAAATTTGTGATAAACTCAAAGCCACCAATATCGATCCATTCGGGGTGCACGTATTGTAGACATCACCTGTTCCAATTTATATTACTACGAAACTAATAGGTATTGAACAGAAAACACAATATGATGCTACAAATTGATTCACACGATTAGCTTTTTTTATATTCAATAAAAATAAAATCGTAAAATTTTCAATCACATGAGTTCGCATCCACCCGCCACAAGCGGACATTTATAAGCCACTGACACTGACATTTGAATTTTATTATAATTTGCATTTGGTTTTGGTTTGGCACCGTTTCGTCTTTGACATTACAGTTCGGATATTTTAATAGAAAAGTGAAAGAAAAGACTCGCATTTTTTTAAATAATAATGTCGATTAATTTTACAATCGAATAAAATTCCAATAAAACATGGTAAATCAAATTAATTAAATGTGTCACGAAAGTTTAAATAATTTAATTTGACATTCACAATTCACAGTCTTACAAGTTACATCTGGCTGTCATCTGTCAGTCATGTAAGTAACAATTTGTAACAAACAAAATACAGTGCTTTGAAATAAAGTGTTTATCAGTTTATCACAATAAATTAAAATAAGTATCAGCTTGAAAAAACTAATTAAGCAATGTCAACTACTTTAAATATTGTGCTTAAAAAAGCTAGTAAAATTTACCACGAAGGAGTAAGTCAAACAAATAATTATACCGAAATCAAGACAGCGATTGTTTTTGTTGGTTTCGTTATAGTAAAACTCTCGTATGATCAGGACATAGTGGCGGGAGTGGTGGTGGTAGAGAGCAGCGGAGAGGTGCGGCACGAGGGGCTCGCACTGGCGGCGGAGGGCGCCGTCAGCCTGCACCTCAGCACCAAGAATGTTGGCATATTTGACGCTTTCTCTAATAGTATTAAGGTCGGTGTACCTTCATATGTAATTCTGCTTAAAAATATTTGAATACCTTACATGTCCACTTTATCTTCTAGCCCATGAGCTTGATCAACACTGTAATGGAACTGGCTCCGGCCGGCAAGATCCCCTCCGGCGTGACGGATATCCCATTTGAGATGCCTCTGCGGGCTCGGCAGTCGCTGCCTGGCGCCCCCACAGGCTGCGGCCTGTTGGAGACCTACCATGGGGTTTTTGTCAACATCACATACACTCTCCGGTGCAACACGAAGAGGTCATTTCTGAACAAGCCTCTCAACGCCAGCTGCCAGTTTTTTGTGCAGTACCATCCTGTGAGTTGTTCTAGTAAATACTTCTTGTTTTCAATAAATAAAATACAAGTTGTGGGGTTTGTAGTGGTATAATAATATGTGTGTCTGCAGCAGGAGGCAGCGCCGCGCAAGCCGGTGCGGTGCGAGATCTCACCGAGCTCGGTGCGGCGCGGGCCTGGTACCGGCTCGCGTGTTGCCATGCCGCACTTCCAGCTCTACGCCGAGCTCGACTCCACCGTCTGCCCTCTCGACCGGCCCGTCACAGGGAAGGTATTCCCGTCGGCCAACAGGAATGTCTCGTAACACTTTTACATCAACATGTATTAGACATTTTGATTGTGACCCGATTTGGTGAGACAGATCCGCGTGGAGGAGTGTGCGGCGGCCATCAAGTCCATCGAGCTGCAGCTGGTGCGCGTGGAGACCTGCGTCTGCGCCGAGGGACACGCGCGCGACGGTGAGACCCGACCACGGGAGTGACCGCCGCGAGCGACAGTGTGTGACAGCATGTGTGTGTGTTGTGCAGCGACGGAGATACAGAACATCCAGGTGGCGGAGGGCGAGGTGCGGCGCGGCCGCGACCTGCCGCTGCACATGGTGCTGCCGCGCCTCTTCACCTGCCCCACCACCGCCACGCCCGCCTTCAAGATAGGTGCCGCATCCTCCCTACCATACATTTATTTATTTACATTTATGACAAATTTCATTAAGATCTGTTCAGCCTTTTAGGCTACAAACTCTGACAAACATCTAAACATTCGCATTTATGTTAATAAGATTTGAATGAATGTGCAGACTGAGGTTGTTCAGTGACAGTGTTGTGCGCAGAGTTCGAGCTGAACATCGCCGTCATCTTCGAGGACGACCACGTGGTCACCGAGAACTTCCCCATACTGCTGGTGCGCGCCAGCTAGCCCGCCACAAATGTAACATCTTGTAAATACTTTATCATTTAATGTATAAATTAAATATAATTGTTATATATCGTAAATGTTTTACTATCCCTATTACCTACATCGGCTAGATCCTCTGGCCTGGCGGAGGGACGTCGGTTCCCTCTGCAACTTTTACCGTATTTACCACGGGGAGTGTTCCGAGGAGTTGTTTGAAACGATCCCTGCCGCCGAGTTTCGTCATCGGACGACACGACAGACCGCCACATACCATCCTCACCATGTCGAAGGCTGACATTCCACAACCGTGCGGTTTCCGCGGAACTTTGTGGCCCGCACAGCCGCGTTGCGGAACGGTCTGTCCTCGGCGGTATTTCCAAACCAGTACGACTTAAGGTCCTTCAAGAAGCGAGCCTACAATCTCCTCAAAGGCCGGCAACGCATCTGTAGTTCCTCTGGTATTGCGGATGTCCATGGGCGTCGTTGACCACCTCTCTTATAAAAAAAAACATGCAGATTTAGCAGCAAATGACGAGGTATTATACAAAAAATGACCACTATTCAGTTAAGTTTTTAACATGTTTTAAGATGCGTAGATAGTGGACGCGGAATGAAACAAACGTTACAATTTTCAAACACTTTATTCTAAGTCTTAAACAAATTCCTTTCTAAACGTGTTTGAAGTATCAATTGCACTTTTAATTGTCGAACTTGCGCCGCGAGCGCCGTATCAGTGAGGATGAATTTGATAGCGATGCGCTCTTTCACAACTCTACGCTGAACCGAGTTGGCTCTTATATTTCGCTATACAACTTTATACAAACAAACAGTAAAATTACTGAAGGGGAATAAATATCACAATTTTTAAAGGTTCATATTTATTTCCCATAAAATAGAATGTACTAAAAATATATACACTAATTTTCAAGCTCAATAATGCTAGAAACATATTTCTGACAAGTCAACGTTATTCTAAAAAATACATACATACATACAATACATATCAGTTGATGAATATGTACACACTTACAACTAAATATATTATTTAGACGTTTATCATGTTTAATACAAATGACGAAATATAATTGAATTTAAATTGTCAAATGCAGCAGTAAGGTGATGAGTAGAGAGAGGAGTTCACACTCACTCTGCACTTACCACTTACGTAATCTAACACATGCCCGTGGCCGAGCTGGGGCAGCTGGGGCAGCTGCGGCGGACGTCGCCCGATTGTTACATTCACAAATGTCAACGAATCCTCTATTGCAACTGTAATTGGTAGCGGGGGGTCGCAGCGGTGGATTGATGCCGATTATTTCAATTCAAATACTTTTTACTACATTTAAATCATTGCCTTAAAAATTTAATTGCTCTTAATTGTATTTTTTTTATTAAAATTTTTCAGGAGATGATTACTGTTTTAAGAAGTATATATGCCATGTGACGGATATTTACAAGCGGTCGCTGGGTGTTGGGGGGGGAGTCACACGTGGTCGTTGTCGCAGAGAGCGCGCGGCTGCACGTTGTTGCGGCACA
>LD688954.1:0-16276 GCA_003118335.3 Papilio memnon | reverse complement strand
GAAGTTGGCCATCGGCGTATGTATTATTTTAACAATATAACCTATCGAGGTGAGTTGCCGATTGTACAATATTATTTACGCATAGTAGGTATCACTCTCGTTTGTGTATGAAATAATAAATAGATAATGCGGTGAGCGTCGTAGTGTAGTGTGCAGCACTCACAGCACGCGCAGCGCCGGCGTGTTGAGGAACGCGCGCTCGTCGATGTACGCGATGCGGTTGCGCCGCAGCACGCTGCAACAGACAGACGAGTTAGTTAGGTAACGAGTGCCAGAAGTGGGGTCTATTCTGACTCAGTGGCGCTTGCAGTGCGGCGGTGCACTCATAGAACGGCGTGTTGTGCAGTTAAGTCACGATGCACGCAATCCGCGAACACGCACGAGCGTGCGAGGAAAAGCCGCAGCTGATATCGATCACATGGCGTGACGTCATCGCTGCACACACTTACATCCTGGCTATAAATAAGTAGGTATCTTTATGTACCAATTGTAACATGTGTGATTGAGTAGTTCTTAATATTATAAATAACACTAACATTCTGAAGGCGCGACATAGGGGAGGAAGAGGTGGGCGAATCATTATCACTGCGGAAAGTGTCAACAACCTAGTATGTACATCTTACTGCCGCATACAGCATTTATTTAATGGTGGCTTAAACGACCGTTAATAAATCTCCAACTAAAGCCATCCTTAGGGACTCTGTCGCTGACCTTTAAACTACTGAGCGTGTCGGTTAACTTGTTAGTGGTAACTACACGGCAATTAATCCTTGAAAACTGCGCGACGTCAACGGCGGAGGAGGCGGAGCCGGCGGTGGCAATGAACGCCGCCAGCCGCGACCTACCCCCGCGAGGCTCACACGCTCGCCAGCTTGCCATTATGTAAAGTCCACGTATGTTCCAGTATACTTGTAGCTCGTAGAACGTAGGTACCGTTCCAGTCTCTTCTTTGTTGTCTCATCGCAACTTCCAATGCCAGTACCACTGGTCTGCCACTTTGTGTCGTTCTTCTAAACCGTGGAATTGCAATTGTATGCCATCAGGCCCAGTAGCGTACGCCGACATACCACCCGACTCCCGCGGGAGTGTCAACCGGTAATGATAACTGCTTGTTCTGTTAGTTACGTCTAGTACCAGGCGGATGAAATTTCCGCGGTACAATATCAACGTGCGGTCATGTAATTGTAGCCTTAAACTTCTACGTTACATACGTCTAACACAAGCACACCTAACAGACCGGCAGATAAGGCAGCTAGACGGCCGTCTGCCCGCCCCTCCTACTCGGCGTGCGAGCCACTCACCTTGAGCAGCGGCTGGCGGGTGCCCGTGCGCCTGCGACTTCTCACTACAACGTGCATGCGCGTCCTCACATGTGTGCGTGCTGCACGTAGGCTTGCGCACCGCCTGACCGTGTGTGCCCGTGTCGTCCTTGCCGCGTCCCCAGCGCTATAGCCGACTACACTACGCCCCAATGGCGCAGACGTATTTGTCTAATAGTATCGATTGCAACTGCAGTTATACATTTTTAGGGGATAAGAATACATTATATGTATAAAACACATTACAATTTTTTTTATGGTAGAAGATGCGTTTATCGTCATCTGAGGCACTCCAGCAACTATGGTAAGTTAAATTTCTCCACGTCGACTTTGGTCTTTTTGCTTAATGCTCTTGAAGCCGCGTCTTCTTCTTAATGTAGCGCTCCATATCCGCCAGCCATTTTAGCTTAGACCTTGATGACATTATCGCAATTATATGGATATAGCTTCCTCGAGTATCATTTTTCTTCCAAAAATATGTTATAATACGTGCTAGCCGTGGAGTTGCGGAAACTGTCCACTGTGAATGAATGTGTGCCAAAATTCAAAGAAGGCTGAGAAATTGTTGTACAGAGGAGGCAAAGCAGTCAGTGCGGCGGCGGCAAGCGGCGCGGCGCGGCGCGGCCGACGTCGGAGTTCGTCACGCCAAGAATAAAGCTACCACTAGAGTTTCCACTCTTTGACCGCTGCGGATTTTATGAACATCAATGCGGTAATTGAAATACAGTGTTTATGGTGAGGCCCTACCCATTGTACGTATAGTTCACAAATACTAATTGTTACTTAACCAGTAGGTTTGTTTCGGTAGACACTACAAGAGTTTTCCTAGCTATGTGTTGTGTGAAACGTGCATAAGTGTGACTCACAGCGTGTGCAGCGCGGGCAGCGGCGGCAGCGCGCCGGCGGGCAGCGCGGCCAGCAGGTTGCCGCCCAGGTCCCTGCAACAGGCGCACACTTCACGACATCGCACAAAATGTCACTATTGCAGACCACTCGCCAGTCGCCAGGATGACCTGCGCCACGCCTCTTAACTTACCTGTATACATAATTGCTTTTACAATGTTCGTTATTTTTATAAATTAATTTTAATTAAAGCGCTTTTAAAGGTTACATCTATATCTATACTAATATTATAAAGAGGAAAACTATGCATTTTTGTATGTATTTGATTCACGCTAAAACTACTGGGTCGATTATAAAAATTCTTTCACCATTAGAAAGGTAATTTATCTGTGAGTAACATAGGCTATATTTTATTATTACTAATATTGAGGAACTATTAATGAACAGCGTGTGTCTGAACCCCGGCGTTAAAAAATCACTAAATTTTAACTTTTCTCGGCTTACGCTGCTCAAACCGTTAGAGGTATATAAAAATGATGTATGCAAGAATTGTAGATCTCAAAAAGTTCTACAGAAAAGTCCGCGATAGCATATATCTATATTTAACGGTTTTCTTACAACAACCACTTTTTTGTTAACATAATGAATTAAAAACCGCATGCTATTTGCGTCGTTGTTTTATTGGTTTCAATATTAATCCTTATACAAATAAATGCATATGTTGTCAGGAGAATTGAATGTAGAATAAAATTGTCATTCACAGTATTTAAATTGGACAAATAGTTTAGAAGATATCGCGAACACAAATAATAAGGGTAGCCGAAAAATCAACTCACAAACTACCGGGCTTAGAAATTTGGGATCTGACTTCAGTAGATTTCTGTAATTTCGCAGATTACTACTAAGATAATACTTTAGGTAATAGGTTGAAAAAAGGGGCGAACATAAGTTTTGAACTTTTAAACTCCACGCGGACGAAGTCGTGAGCAACAGCTATCATTAATATTTTGCAACGATGTCAAAGGGAACCTTGATATTTAGCGAGCAAGTTTTAAGTGCGGGTCCCGCGCATTGCTCCTACTCGTATGTAATGTATTAGAAAGTGTCGGCGGCCGTCGGGTCGCATCGCGTCGCCGCCGCGCCGTGTCGTGTGTCGTGTGTCGGTGTCGTGTGTCGTGTGCACATTAGTGGGTCACCCTCGGTTCGGTGCACGACTGTAGGCGACATGCGGTCGTCATGTTAGCGACTGTTACTTGTTACAACGCTTACAAAGCTCGATCACGTACACGTTGATTAGTGCGAGTGCAAGTTATTGATGCAAGTGCTCACTGATTACGACAAAACCTGTCTGCACCGTAGCTGCCTAGTGCAATGGTTGAACGATCATTGAATAGAATCTTGTCCTATTTGTTTTACGAGTAGTCTTTGTCACGCGGCTTACACTGTCGCTGTTACATACACTTCCTACCCCTTTACTGGTAGCTCGCACGCACATTGGGCATGATTGTTTACTTTGCGTTGCCTAGCAACTGAATTTTATCTAAATGGATCATAAATGTCAGTGCGACCACGTTATGATCTTTCTATCTGAGGACATACTATATCCGTCGTAGTTGAGATAGCACAGAAAGCCATATGCTGCGGCAGTGGGAGGGGCCACTCACAGCGCCTGCAGGCGCGGCGTGCCGGCGAGCGCGGCGGGCGGCGCGTGCAGGCGGTTGCCGGGCGCGCGCAGCACGCGCAGTCCGCGCGCGCCGTTCAGCTCGGCCACCGCGAGCGTCTCCAACTCGTTGTCCGCCACCGACCTGCGCACACGCACTCCGTACGACACCGCGCTGCACCACGCTACATCGTGTTACACCACACTCTGCACTCAAACAACTCACTGCCATCATTTAGGACTACAATTCAAACACACGTTATTCGCATGCCACCCGCGGACAAACCAATTATATGGTTTTGCGGGGCTATATTGGTTTATATTGTATTTAAATTGTGTTTTTTGTATCATTTTCAATAAATATATAAAAACGAATTTTCAATAAATTTCATAAACAATAAAATTAAGTTCTTATAACGTCATGCGGAGGAAACTACACGGGAAAAACTAATCTATATATACATCTATACTAATATAATAAATCGTAAACACACAAAGTTACGTAGGACGTCAGCAATCACAGTATATTTTTGAATAATTAGTTTTATAATATATTGTTCTGCACTTACGGCACGCTTTAGGCTGTATATTTTCACGCTATTAAACTTAGAGAGTAAATAATTTGGAAACAACCGTCATGCGGGAAAGGGATAAAAACTACAAGCTGGTAGCATCAAGGAAGCCAGATTGCCATGGTAACGGTAATTGTTATCCAATGTCAAAAGCGTTCATTGTCATTTGTGCATTTGAATTTTGACATTTGCAAATGAAAACTTCACAAATGTAAAAAAATAAAATAAAATGTTTATAATTTCATTCGGATGAAGCCGCACGGAAACAGCTTCAGTCTTCATATATACATATACATCAAATAAATTGGTGTGTCTGTAAGTAATATTGAAATAAAATAAAATTCCAGATTACGCTAAGTTGATGTATATGCGTTGCTGATAACGAAAATCGAATATATATTTTTTTATCTGTCCGCAAGTCGCGTTTGTTCCGGGTAATCTCCGAAACGGTTGGGCCGATAATGAGGAGACTGGAGGGTAGCTGACATGGACATACATATTATAGGCTATTTGTTTTAAATGCCGCGCTGTCAAAATGGCGGCCTATCGCTATCTCTGGAACGGCTGAACCGATTTTGAGGGGAGTTTGACTGGAAGGTAGCTGATGTAGGCGAGAATGTTATAGACGTTTTTTTTTAAATTCCACGCTAAGGATGTTTGCGGGCGACAGCTCGTGTAATTATAAAGTAGGACTTGCGATCGCCCTATTTAAACTATGAATTTAATGTAAGTTTGACAATGCAATAACTAGACTAGGGTTTAACTTGAATATACCATACTCGTACAATACATGTGATAATGTAACTAAGCGTAACTCTGTATATTTCAGTAGAGAGACAGTGTCACGAATGCGCTATTTTTGTTTTGCTAAAACATTTTAATATTATTTTACGTTTGTATTAATTATGTTAAGATTTACGCGCTCGCCTCGTCATTGCGTAAAGAACTCATTAGTGAGATTTCCATCCATATTTTATGATTTCATGTATGGTCGTCGCCAGGAGGTGAAAGAGGGGGCGACTGCTCCCTCAGAGAATTGAAATTCCCCCTTACCCCCCACCTTAGACCTAGCCTAAATCATCAGCTGGCGACGCCTATGCTTTCATACAGGCCGGTTGGTGTACCCCTCTCCCCTAGCAATAATATCAGTGTTTTCAAGGTAAGCTTCGCTCGAGCCGAGCAGTATGTCCCTCCCGCACGCGTACTCGGCGCGACGCGAGCGGCTCCGGGCGGTGCGGGGCGCGGGGTGCGCGGCACGCAGACGCGTCTTTGTAAACATCACTCACTATAATAGCTGCGGTATAAATACATATTATGTGAGCGGCGCCGGCGGTCGACGACCCGCACAGGCGCCGCCACCGATTTTATGAATTCAGTCCCATGTTCAGTGCAACTAGTACGAGTAACTACGCCGACTGAAAAGTGACACGGATCCGCAGCAGCAGTAACGCGAGGCTGCCGACGCTGCTCACACCAACGCGTGCTTATAGGAGTATTGATACAGTTTCTGAGCTACACAAGTGATTTTTCGATATGCATTAATTTTGGTCATAGATATTTAGTTAACTTGAGGAAGTGTTGCGTATCCGCATTCACGCCACCGACATCTCGGCTTGTGATTGCCGTCGATGGCTTTCAAATCTCAAAATAACATTTTTTTTGTTATTGATGTACACCGCGGATCAGAATACGGCGCTCCGCCCGGGTCCCTCGCCAGCGATACCCGCTAACATAACCGCGTCGCCGTCGAATCATACGAGTGTGTAATGCACCCCTTGGGATCGCAGTCGCAAAGGGGCTGTCGCAGGCCGCGCGGCAGGGAGGTTACGTAGCAAGCTTCGGACCGATTAACCGGCCACCACGTACGTACCGGTGCCTCTTTGTGATAACGTTTTGGAGTCAATTAACTTTATAATTAGATACACAACTATATGTTTTATTTATTCAAAGAATTAAAGCTTCATTTAACGGCGTGGCTCCACATAGCGTAAACCGGCGTGGGTACGTATATTAGTGAGTTGTCGTGTACGCGAGGCCGGAAGCCGCCGGGCTTGGCCGATGTAAACTGTGCGCAAGGTCGCCGGACTTAGGGAACCGGTCCCACATTCATTAACATAATGATTTAATAACAAACAGTACAGAGGTACTTTACACTTTCCTCCAAATATCCTAGTACCAATAATATTTCCACTTACAGCCCGTGAGCCCGGTCTAAACACTACATATGTACATACCAACAAATTATAACTACTTACATAATTATAAAAACAAATAATACAGGGTTAGAAGGTGATTATAGAGAATGAACCCCTCATTTGTGATCATTTTGACTCCCATATGCATTATGCAAAAGTTAATCATTTTTGAATAATCTTGATTTTTAGATTTTTTCAAAATAAGTCGAAAATGCAACTTCAAAAATTAATTGAAAAAACTATCAATAACTATGAACTTAATTTTTTCTTCAAAAATGAAATAATACGAATTATATAGTTACGGCTATTAGACATCGCGCTGTAACCGATCAAATAAAATAAATGGAAATATAACAAGCTGTATAGAGCGAGTGGCGGCGGGCGGCGGGCGGCGGGTACTCACAGCAGCACCAAGGCGGGCCAGGAGGCGCGCGGCAGGCGGCGCAGCTCGCACCGGTCCAGCCAGAGCCGCGCCAGCGCGCGCCCGCTCAGCGCGCCCGCCGCTGCGCCCTGCTCCAGCCGGTTGGCAGACAGGTTCCTGCGCACCACACCGCACCGCCTCACCACCTCGACAACATTCTGTTTCTTTTATTCTGTACTGCTAACATGTACTTGATATATCCATGAATACACAACTACACGCAAATAAGTGCATTGTGTACTGCACGTTCCTTCTGTTACATCCACGTCATACGTGTATATCATTTTTGTATAGTGTGGTTACGTGTCTTGATTGCGACGGTCCTGGGTGGTCTTCTGTTGTTCTTTCACAATGGTCTCGCTCCTCTGCTCCGCTCCACTTGGTGCGCTGCTGTATGTATGCATACTCGTACATATGCGCTACTTCAAATGTACGAGTACATGTGTAGAACTAAACATGGGTATTATGCTTATTTTTAAGCCATCATTTTCAGTATATGTGACGTGAGCTACTTACAGACTACTTAAGATAGTTAAGTAGTCCTTGGAGTTTCAAGTCAAGAAAGTTGTTGTTGCCGCGGAATGACGGCGGGCGTTATGAAACAGGGATTTTTAAAGCGCTTGTTTGTAATTTAAAAGAAGCTGCAATCGTAGCAATTAAAGTCCTTAGCTGGTGACGTCGACAATAGTAACATACCTAAACTTATGTAAATGGATTCCGATGCCTGGTTTCCCCACAACTGGAAATCGATAATAGAGAACATTTTCCAGCTCGTGCGCCGGCGCAGCGACGTCGCCCGCATTGCTAATGCCGCCGCCGACTCGGTGCTGAATACATGACTCCATTACATTAGTGTGACCGAAAGCGAGAACATTTCTCAATCCAATCGCCTCGAGACTGACAATGTCGTGCCGCGTGAAGGTATGCATCGTTCATCGACCGATCGTCTTGGTGAATTGAAACGAGGCGAGCGACCCTTGAGGTGCCTTTCTACTCGCGGTGGTCAATACATTGCCAAGCCATGTGTGTCGATTCTGAACCTTGTCGAGAAATGTGTTAGCTTTTAGTCGCACACTTCTATCCAGTCTATACATAAGAACTACAACACTTGCGCCGAACCTTAAGTACGATTTTCAATTTGGCACACGTCTCTCGCTAGGTTAGCATAAACTCCTAGTAGAGCTGTAAGGCCACCTCACACAACTTCGAGCGGCAGTTCAATAGTTCCGTCCCTCGCGTATGAATTTAAATTGATAAAATAAGTCGTGTTACGACACTCAAATTTAGAGATAAACAGAAACATTGAGAGCTCACTCACATTTTAATAAAACTAAAGTACTACAAAACCATTTTAATTTTGATTTCGGTTATGTGTAACATTGACATACATAACGGACAAGGTTGAAATTAAAGTTTTTGATAAGGCTTTGCTTCCGCAGCGAGGACGGCCGCCGAGCGCCTAGCGCCGAGCCGTAGTCATATTGCATACGTCACATACATAATAATTATTATTTAGTTTTGGTTAGCTTTAGTTAGTTAGTTTTTGTTAGATATGTTATTGTCATTAACTGAGTAAAAGGAAGCAAGCAATCTGCGGGGCAGAGAGGGCACTCACAGGTCGCGCAGCGCGGTGGCGGGCTGCAGCGCCTCCGGGGGCAGCGCAGTGATGTTGTTGTCGGACACGTCCCTGCAAAACAGATGGCGGTTAAGTCGCTAGCTTCATACACGACGGCACAAGCCTCTGTCGATGGAATCATATTATCATCATTAAAGTTAGGAGGACAACAGTCAGGAACGGGAGTCGACCACTTTAAGAGAAAGATATAAGTATTTGTAACGGTAGAATTCTGAACGAAGAAGATCGAACATTGCGAGCACGGGCGTGACGGGCGGCACGGGCGGCACGCGTGGCACGGCGAGGGCAGCACCGCTCCAACACGGAG
This sequence comes from Papilio memnon, assembly GCA_003118335.3. NCBI lineage: Eukaryota > Metazoa > Arthropoda > Insecta > Lepidoptera > Papilionidae > Papilio > Papilio memnon. Next base: position 7,323 of record LD688954.1, on the reverse strand, counting down.
CAGCCCACGAGCGGCCGGCCGCTGGCAAGTGAAGTCCGGCGCTGTAGGCAATAGACATCGCGTCTTGCGTTCATGCCCACAACCGGTTTGATACCCATGGGATAAAAATAGATGTACATCTTATACACAGGTTGGCGCCCGCGAAACTGTTATTATTGGTAAATAATTTTTCACATAATTCTGCTAAAGGAAAAATATTTCTACCCTATTTACGACCCTGCCCCTAAATTGTATGGAATTTTCAGTAACGTTACAAGTCACGTACTTGTCAAGTATTTATTCCTATCTATATAGTTAGCTAATAATAAAAAATAACATTGGTACATGGCGGGACTCGAACCCAGGACCCAGGACAGCATTACAAGTCAAGTGTTAAAACCCCTGAGTCACCGACGCTCTCTGTATGTAATATCGAAAAAAAAGCTTTCGCGAAGTTGGCGTATTTGCGTTGTTATAATAATAACGAAAATCGCTTTTGTCTGTCTCTCTGTCCGCAAACCGCGTTTGTTCCGGGTAATGTCCGGAACACCTGCACCGATTTTAACGGGACTTTTGGTAGCTGATCTGACACGTTGGACTATTTAAGACATTTTTTTTTAATTCCGCGCTAATGAAATTTGCGGGTGACTACTCTTCCTTTCGATTCCTACAGATTTTGACACATTTTATCGATTCTACTAGCGATATCGCTAATCGGAAGTCACTTTGTCTAAAGAACTGTGCATAATTAAGAACTAGTTATAGGCGAACTAGTATTCGTTGTTTGTGTTAATGTGTTGTTGCGTTCACATACCAGTCAGTCAGTCAGTCAGTCAGACAGTCAATCGGTCAATTTCTTACAGAAGGTAAATAAGTAAAAGATACAATTTCAGTACGTTTGACGTTTCATTCGAGTTTGATCTGAGATTTATTTCTTAAGGTTTGCCGAATGTTTGTGTAATGGTTGTGACGTGTTCTTAGCATAGGTTCGTAGCGGGGAGAGAGGGAAGAGAGGGTAGAGGGACGTGCGGGCCAAGTCGGAGGGAGGGGGGTGTTGACGAGCAGCAAGTTATTGCGGCAATCTGTTACCCCCGCCCGCTCAGATCGGCTGCCCGGCATCTTCTCTTCCATTCCAGTAGCTTGCTTGTATTTATTTGAATTAAAGGCTTTATAATGTCAGTGTTTGTTACATGCTGGGAGCCTATAAACTCACTTGTTATTGCTTCAATTGGTTTAGGATGGTAAACTAGTTATTTTGCAACAATACGCCGCAACCCGCTTTCAGTATGGCGTCCAGCGACGAGCGGGTTCATTATGCACTAAGAGGATTACGATATCAATACCGGCAAACTCCTCTTTGAGATAGGGTTTCTAGATCGCCGGGTAAGGCGCCGGGGCAGCCCACGCACCGCGCGGTGAGCGAACCCGTGGCTGCACAGAGCGTGCTGTCGCCGCGCTCCAGTCGCCAGCCACGTCAATGACACTGCGCGGGCGGTGGTGACGCTGGTAGGGGCTCAGTCGCCGCAACACGAACCTAATTATGAATACCACAAGAATTTTATGGCCTCGTGTTTGATGTAGCGATATTCTATTTGAAGTCCCAACGTGGCGCACAGAGTGCGTTGTGCGTTGTCCTCATTGAACTGCAACATTAGCAGCGTAGGTGTGCTCTCGTAATACCGGCGTGCGGCGACAATCGCAGGGCAGGCCGCTTGCGGATCGTGATTGTGTTGGACGGCGCGCGACCTTCATCACAAAATTATCGCACTAACCGTTTTCTTTGGCTTAACATGCTTCTAGAAAAATCAATAAAATTCTTATGCTTTGGCTTCCAATTATACTGGAATGATAAATACTTTTTATTGGGGAATTGTTCTACCATATTTGTTTTTGTTTTTATCACGTAGTTATTTTGTTTTTACCAATATTATAAACTAGCTTTCGCCCGCGACTCCGTCCGATGAATTCCGACTCCGTCCGTGGAATTTAAAAAAAAACAAAAGTGAGTAGCCTATGTGTTCTTCCAGACTACATTCTACATCTATTCCAAATTTTATCCAGATCCGTTCAGCGGTTTAGGCTACAAACTCTAACAAACATCCATCCATTCATCCATCTAAACTTTCGCATTTATAATATTAGTAAGAAGTAAGATTAGTAAGAAGTAAGATGTATCGTATGCAATAATAATCTAAAACTTTGAAAGCAATTTTGAAAAAAAATCCGCGAAATGAGTATGTGTAAAGCGGAAGAGCGAGGGATATGGATCCAGGGGAACAGGCGAAGGGAAGGGGCAGGGTAATGATTGTTGTGTCACGAGGTCGACGGACTGTGTGACGTCACGGGACCGGCTGAGCACGCGGTACTCATCGATATTTTAATAAGCTCGCTTTGCGATGTGCGATGAAGTTACTGTACAAGCGATAACGCAACCCTAGCCCGTTGCTGGACCCGTAGCATCAAACGTTTCCGTCCCCTTGCTTCTGGCCGTCCTGTCTCTTCTCTGAAAGTACTAAACTGCTCATTCGGGTCAACTAGGTAAGGTACTGAAATTTAGGCGAAAGATCCACAAAACGATTATTTGCGCTGTACAACATTACGTTGTAATGATGTATTGAAAAACCTAAACCAATGGAACATAATTAAGCATGTTATGTGCAGAACATCCCTTCTGCTGGTATTATACTTATGTTACATTTAGCCATGTCGCCGAGTGCGGGCTTTCCAATGCTTGTTTTAATAAGAGTTATGTATTAAACTATTTTAAATGTGTATTGGTCTTATTTACTAATCAATGCCCACAATGTAAGAATATCAATATCTGTTTTTGTTGGTTATTCATTGTTGACGATAACTCGAAAATAAAACATGGGAGCAGCCTATGAACCTGTGCCATTCCGTGGGGCACCTCCCTATTAGCTGAGGACGCCTAGTAGTCGCCATGTAGTAAGTTGGAGTTATCAACTTTATGCAAATCCCTGGTTGGAAAACAATATTTTTCTATTTTAGCGAGGAGTGACAGCGCATCGTATAGATACGAGTATGTACCGAGGTATTCATATCGATTCGTCGGCCGATGGCCTGAGCCGGGACTTTCTTCCATCTCGTAACTCAATACATTTTTTTTAAGATGGCGATATCTAGTCGCATCACCCGGACACCACATCCTTTAGTTATCAGAAAATCGAATGTGACCAAAAGGAGCATTGCCGAGAGTGCAAAGCTCGTCACCCCACGCTTTGCAAAACTTCATAATAACTTTTTCCAGCGATACCGTGATGGGATAAGGTGACGGCTCGTGCCGTCGTGCTGGCTAAACTCCTTTATTATTTATTTGTTATTTTGCCGCCGATAAAACGGATTTAGAGAAAGCCTCCAGCAGTTCATTGAAAAGAAATCTTTCATGATAAAGGCATACTCAGAAACACAAATTTAGTAATTTTTCATTACTTTGACGTATGGGTGGCGAGGGCCTCACTAGGTATATAGCTCTTATTGGCAAACTGTAAATTGTAAAGTTCACAATCAATATCTTAAGTATATGTTATAATAAATAATAATAATACAGTGTAAATTCCTTGGGGGATCTTGTAATCACGTGAGGCCCGAAAAGGGGCGAGGGTTTTGAAAATGCAGTTACTACTCTTTGTAATGTCGCATAACGTATGCCAGCAACTCCAGTTATATGGAGTTTACCTACCCCATAGACGTAGACATAGAAACCAAACCCCATAGACGTACACGGTTAATCTGTTATTACCAGAACACAAAAACATCGTTAGCTGTTGGCGATACCGGTCATATTTAAGAATTAAAAGGAAAATCTGAAATATAAATAAAATATTGGTCGTGTATATTTCCGAGTAAACATTTTCACGAACACAACATTGTGTATTCTCTCGTGTTTTTTTAAAGTTATAAATAGATTTCATTGCTTTTTGACTTTTGATAACTCTGAGAACCAATCAAAAAATTAGTTGGTGATTTTCATCGAAGTTATCATGTGAGCGGATGTATGGACTAGAACGTCACAACACTACGGTGCGGCTGCGTTTTAGTCGCAATCGCAATAAACATTGTGATTATATTTCATTCTTTAGCTGAATGTTTGGTTTCTTTTTTTATGTCAATATATTTTTTTCTGGTTATCTTATAACAAATAGAAACGTTTAAAAATATGTAATATATATGCATATTCCCTATAGGCCTTAGGCCTTAGTTGGTTGACACCATAGGCAAGTCAGGCTCGCAGCCTATCCAAGTTAGGGGTGTCTAAGCCTAGACACCCCTAAATCGTAAGGGGATTTTCGAAATGTCATTAGTGTGCGTAACACAAATGTACCTACTTATATAATAGCAGTGTTATGAAAAAAGTGAGTAAATATTAGTAAGAAAAAATAAATTATTTGTAAGATTGATGAATGTCAATTATAGTTATTTTATTATTCATCATACGAGTATCATATCTCTGTAAACCAATTAAAATCCAAATTAAGTTTAATAAACACCATATTGCATTTTGTTTTAGTAATATATAAGTAATAACAAAATAATAAAATTAATAACCTGAATTTAATGCTTACAGTTTGTTAAGTAAGGGAGATTAGTTTGACAATGTATTATAGTATGGATGGTTGTGTAAAATAAGGTATAAATCTTTTCGATTTTCGATTTTTACTCTCATAGAACTTAGGTCCGATAGATTCATAGTTCAAACTTGTGGATTAAAATAAAAAAAACACTGTTTTCTCAAGTCAATAATTACCTACAGAACCAATACAAAGAATGTGAGTTAATAAATATCTGTTACTACTACAGTTGTATATAACCGTATTGAATTTCGCTATTTTTATTGGCATTGCTATATTCTCTACACTATATTCATTACTAGAATTGTCCCCTGAATTAGTTCATCATCATCACCAGCTCACTATACTTCCCCTCCGAGGGGCTCGGAGCCTACCCTAAGTTAGAGTGACTAGGCCATAGTCAACTACGCTGGCCAAGTGCGGGTTGGTTGACTCCACACATATCTTTGAATTTCTTCGCCGATATGTGCAGGTTGCATCACGATGTTTTCCTTCACCGTAAGAACGTCGGGTAAATTATAATATGTACATATGAAAATTCGAAAAATCGAAAATCACATTAGTTGTTCACTGTGCGTGTGTGTTCCGTCACTACCACACCCGTCTATTAAGTACGGCATTAGCCTTCAACCAATCCTATCTAGACAAACTATAGTAAGAATTTGAAATCATATAACCCGATAACCTTTTTTATTTCAGGGCCTAAGAGCAAACGTTTACTCATAATAATCAAATTAAAGAAAACTAAACTAAGAAAAAAGTCTTCTACGTTTATGTCGTGGAAAAGACATCAACGAAAAAGAAAATATGCGGGAACAGAAGGAAGTTAATTAGTAGTTTTCCCGAGTGTGGCCGAGTAAGGACTAGGAGCGGGCAGTGGTACAGGCACGGGTCACTCACAGCTCCAGCAGGCGGGCGTGCAGCGGCGGCAGGCGACGGAGCGCAGCGGCGCGGCAGCGCAGGCGCGCGCCCGCCTCGCCGCACGCGCAGCCCGCCGGCAGCGCGCCGCAAGCCGCCGCCGCGCCCGCCGCCAGCGTCAGCGCCAGCGCCCCGGCCACAGCCACACGCACCGCCAGCGGCATGCTTCACCTGCCCAGCATGCTCCTCGCCCTCGTCCTCGCACGCGCCGCACACGCCGCACACGCTCCGCACGCGCTCTGGGCACTGCCACACATTCACACAACACGAAACACAGGACACCGACACAAGCGATCGCGAGAGAGGCGCGGCGCGGACTAGCAGGCTGGCGTGGGATGGGAGCCGGTGCCGGCGTGTCTGCCGCCACACGTCCCTCCCCCTACCCCCCACCTCCATCCCCCCGCCGCGGAGGACCTCGACCCCGCGAGGGTGAGGCGAGAGGACAGGCGGGAGTCTCGCCCTCAACCGGCGGGGAAGGCGACGACACAGATCTGCTTTTTGTATACTTTTGCTTTTCTCATGTAGAAATTTCGAGGAAAGCGACCAGGACAAATTACCACCGAGATCGTTTTAATTAGGCCATGCATGGTGTAATCCGTGTTATCTTATTATATTCCGCCTATTATAATCCGCCTAATACAAATAATAATATAAATACAAATAATATATATATATTATTTTCATTCAGAAACGTACTTTTCAATTTTGAATTTTATGAAAATAATAATTGACGATTAATTTTTAGTAACAACTTAATCATTTTGAAGTTTAGACTAAATAAAGTTCTTGTTTAAGTTTTTGTAGAAAAATCACTTAACATTGATAACGAAATGTGCAGGACATCCGTCTTGCTAGTACATATATAATACATACGAGTATGTCGTGTATTAAGTGCACCTAAAAGGAGCTCTGCGAGGAGTCGTATGCTGGATCTTTGGAACAATATACTATAATATTTATTATGCACGAGCTGTCGCGTGCAAACTTTGTAGGCGCGGAATTACCATACAAAAAGAAATGGTCGTCTAAAGGCACTGATGCTTTCCAATGCTTTATGTTAATGCCACCAAGACCCTGTGATGTATGGGAGGAGATGTTTCTCATATCGTTCAATACCGTTCTCTTCCGGCAGATCGATGTGACGTCATTCGGCTCGATCCGCGGCTGCCAATACAACCTGCCCGCCGGCTTCGCTCGCCTCTCTCATTCAACTTTTGGATCCGCGCATGCAAGCGAACTGCCCTGGAGGGTGGACCCTACCATTGATGAGTGATGACATGCAATTAACTTTTAAACAAATCAAACTTAAATCATACTATTTGTGTATAATTTTTACCTATATTTTTAAGTTGCTGTTGCTCGCGACTTCGTCCACGCGATATTAAGATAAAAAAGTATCCTATATTATGCCCGCCTATGTCAGCTACTCTTCAGTGAAAGTCCGGTCGAAATAGGTCGGTCCAGTCGTTTCGGAGATTACCCGCGAAAAACGCGGCTTGCGGACTGACACATAGACAGACTTTTTTTTAAATACGATTTTCGTTATCAGCAACGATAATAAATCATCTTCTCGAAATCAGAAATTTTTCTTTTGACATTAGAAATAGACCCTCAAAGTTTCGAGTTTCGAGTTTTCGATTTTTAAGTTTTCGTTACGCGATATGCGCTATGCACTATGCGCTATGCGCTATGTGCATAATGCGACATGCGACATGCGAGTTTCGAGTTTTCGATTTTCGAGTTTTCGATATGCGATATGCGCTATGCGCGATGTGCATAACGCGATATGCTAGTTTCGATTTTCGAGTTTTCAGTACAAGACAAGACAGTATCAGAA
>LD688951.1:3286918-3301342 GCA_003118335.3 Papilio memnon | reverse complement strand
GTCGTTAAACCCCTGAGTTACCGACGCTCTCTTCTCTATAATATTGTATGCCTTTAATTTATTTTAACAGGCTTTGATAGATATCATCATCATCATCATCAACAGCTTTTATCCGCCCACGGTTGGACATAGGCCTTCCCCAATAGCTTCCACAGCATGCGGTTTAATCTCGACTTCATTAAGTCAACCAAAACAACGCAAATTACTTTGAAAATTATTTGATTATACTTTTATTTCTAGGTTACTATATGTATATTGAGAGTACATCAAGATTAAAAAATGACAGCGCGCGTCTCATATCTCCAATATACGACGGCGCCTTAGCTATAGATGGCTGCTTCGTTTTCTTCTACCACATGTATGGGGAGTAAGTAATCGTGAACCTATAACATTCTCTTTCAGGTCATATTTTATGTGCATTTACTATGACCATGGTCTAAGGGCGGGTACTTAGTGTTACAGGGAAACCAGCAAATAATCGCTTGATCTGATGCGAATGTAACGTGTACCTTTAAGCTTATCTAGCTCTTAGCTAAATCTTCTATCTCCTTCTAGAACGACTGGTGGTCTCCGTGTATACCAGAAGCCGGAGAACTACGCCCTGAGTTCTCTTCTCGGACTGAGTAAAAGCGAGAAACAGAAGTACATCCTGTTCGAGAAGTGGGGCAATCTTGGTAACACTTGGTACGACGCTGTTCTACCTCTTGTAGACTTCTCTGATAACTTTCAGGTAATTTAAAAAATTAAAGTACTCATCATCTTCTTGTCTTTGTCCCACTTACATAGGGTCAGCATATTCCCGTCCTCGTCACCCCTTTCTTGATCTTTCACCTTTCAAGCATTAGAATTATAAGAGCTTTAAATTATTGAAACAGACTTCTATTTCTATAATAAATAGTCGGTCTGATGAAATAAGCAAAAAAAAAGCACGCTTCTCGCTTTGATTCCTATGAGCTTATATGGAGGTGCGCACTCTACTCCATTTTTAGTTGTGCAACTAAACAGTTGAATTGGTTGCGAAACAATCGACACAAGTCGACACACAAATCGACGCACAACAGTTTTGCGATAGCTTAGTCAAAGTCACACCTTAATCTATTAACAATCACATATCATATGTCTTGGTCTATCATCTGTCATCTCAGTCACTCCCTTCATGATCACGTCACCTTTCACACAATCCATCTCTTTCTACGTCTACCTCTACTGGTGGTCCACACACAACTCACACTCTCCTTATTATGCCCATAGATTTATCGTCTAATCAAATATTATTTGTAATTGTCAGATTGTAATCGAAGGTCTACGAGGGTCGGGTTTCACTAGCGATATCGCGATAGACGATGTAGCCATCCTGCAGGGCAGCAACTGCAGCGCAGCGCAGCTTGAAGCCACCACACCCATGGAAGTTCCGTGTATGTTTACTAATATATAAAAAAAACCTAACTGACCCTATGCAGTTCCATCCACATGACATTGTAAAAACTTTATTTCATCTATACTATCTATACTAATAAAATAAAGCATAAACACATACTTCTTTGTGGCGTTATATCTCAGCAATTACACATATCGGCGAAGAAATTCAAAGATATGTGTGAAGTCAACCAACCCGCACTGGACCACCGTGGTTTACTAAGGCCTAGTCACCCTTAACTTAGAGGAGGCTCCGAGCCCTTTAGTGGGGACGTATAGTGAGCTGGTGATGAGTGCTAACGACGGGATGATAACAAAGGAAACTAGTCGTGTTTCAGCAACCGAGTTATTTTTTCATAGATACGCATTTAGAAGTTGAGTTGTATTGATTTTTGTTGCGCTTCTCGTTTTAAATGTTCAAACGATAGTAGATTTTTAGATGGAACACCTCCAGTTTCGACAACTGTACTACGTTTGTTGGCATAATTTAATGGACAGATCTAGATGAAAAGGAAAATCATTAAATAAGAGAGAGTAAGATACTGATGAGATTTTTATTGTCTTTAAAGCGGATTCATGTACGGGTCGCTGCGACCTGCTGGGCGAACACACAGCCAGCGCTGCCTGCGGCTGCGCACCCTCTTGCTTAGCAGAAAACAACTGCTGCATCGATTTCTTAGACGCTTGTGTATTTTCTAACGGTGAGCATACTTATACGTCCATATTTCTTGTTAGACTAGATTCCTTTATTATGTTAGTCATACTATTTTTATATACCAGACAAGATGTTGCTCCCGACTTCACCAGCGTGAAATTAAATATAGCCTTTACTCACTGATAACGTAGCTTTTTAATGGTGAAAGAATTTTTGGAATCGGCCAAGTAGTTTTTAAGTTATCGCGAGCAACATCTCACATAGACAATGTAGTAAGTTTTAACTGTAGTCTAAGTTTTAATAATTTCTCTAGTCATTTTTAACTTTAGTTTTAACGTAGTGTAGGAATTTTAAAGTAGGCTAGAAATGTGATTAAAACTGTGATATAGGAATAAGATTAGTAGTAATTTTAGAAATTATGTAAATAAGAACAACCCAAAAAAAATATATTACACCCGCACACCAGGTCCCTGAGTTAATGTGTCAGGGGAACGACGAGGGCGGCAGAAAGGCCGCCTATAAAAAAAATCTTACATAACAAATGTGACGTTTATTCAACGCAATACCTGATTATTAAAGAATATAAATGCTTTAAATTAAAAAAAATACTTTTATACACAGATGGCGACACTAACAACGACGATAATTCAAGCAAAAGCACAGATATCGCGCCTCAGACGCAAAAATTAATAGCCAGTACACCGATAATTACCTCAACGACTAGAACCGATAAACCAAAAACTACCTCAACAACAACAAAACGAGCAACCACTTCTACTACGACTACAACCGCTAAACCAACAACTACTACAACCACAATTAAACCAATTGTTACTACGGTTACAAAGATTAACACAACTACACTCAAACCAACAACACAACCTACAACAAAACTAGAAACAACTATTAAAACAACCAGCCCTAAAATTCAAATAGATTACTCTTACACTCCGATACAAGATGTTTTTCAAGATGAAGAAGGTAATGGAATAAAAGATGAAGAAAATATAGACAATGAGCAAAATACTATAGAAAACGCGACAGAACCTACAAGTAAGTAAAGTATTGCTTTCGAATAATTGTCTATAGCAATAATCGTTATATTTAAAAAAAAAACAACTTTAGTCCCTTTCCCATTCCACCCTTTTCTTCTAAGGAAAAGATTGGATGTGAAAGTGGATTTGACGGTGGAGGAGACGCATAGGAAGGGGCAATATCCTCTTTATGTGCGTCTCATCCTGCGTCGATTTATGGTAGGCAACGCATCTGCTATTGCGGATGTCTATGGGCAGCGGTCGCTTCGCCATTTCGGCGGAATTAGGTGGCCGCTTGCTCGTTTGCCACCTCGTTATATAAAAAAATAGTAATTAATAATTCTATTATAAAACAAGAAATTGACTTTATATCTTACTAATATTATAAATGCGAAAGTTTAGATGGATGGATGTTTGTTAGAGTTTGTAACTTAAACAGCTTAACGGATCTCGATGAAATTTGGCATAGATGTAGAGGATAGTCACTTTTAGGATACTCAGTTTTGTTTTTTTAATTCCACGCGGACGGAGTCGCGGGCGAAAGCTAGTTTCATAATAATGTTGTGGTCCCAAATTTTTATCTTGCTCTAATTTTTTGGGCCAAATCTAGTAATGGAATTAAGACCTATTTATTGTTGAGTGTTGTCTTTAGTTCTTTCTTAAGTAATTAAAACTTTCGTAAGACGTAGTTTTTATATAGTTTTTGCTAATTTTTAAAGTAATTTTGTACAATTAGTACAAAAATTAGCCATACACATTCACAATTATATTTTTTTTTTCTTGTAAATTACTTTAGACTTATATTATTGTATGTTTTAATAGCTAGCACTAAGACGGAAGAACCCTGGCTCCTACAAGTCGGGCATAGCCTGATGTAGGAACAAGGTGTTCGACCACCATCAGATAAGAAAATTTATTGACAATTTTTTATCGTTTCCAGAATCTGGTAGTATGAAGACGGGATTAATATCATTATTAGCTATATTATGTTGCATTGGTTTGATTTGGTTGCTCTTGGAGGTTAGGAGTTCTCGAGGGAGACGCACTTTGGCGCGTATACGAGGTCACATCACCAGCGATCCTGAAGTCAGATACCTATCGACTGATGTAGATGATGATTAAATTATTTTAATTTATTAAATTATGCTTTTTATTCCGTCGTTTCTATTATCCTAACTTGATACAAGAATTCAAAAGTAACGGTAAAAATATTGCTAGGTTAGTTTTTCGTTCTAACTTGAATATGGGGAAAAACACATTAAAGAAGGGTTTCCCATAAGAATTAATGACCATAGACAACCAACACGAGAAGAAGAACATAGCCAAGGCCTCAGAAACGCAACAAACACGATAAGTAACACCAAAAGATACCTATTTAAATCGTTAGTGTTTAAAAAATACTAGACTTATGCAGGTCAAATAGCGCCATCTATTGTCTGCATTTTAAAATAAATATTTGACTTATAAATACTAACTAAAAAGGTAAATACTGTACCCAATGACACTACAGTAGACTAATCGAATGATCACTAGTCAAAATTACCAGTCGTTTAGGCTCTAGGCTGTCACAATAGAATTTATATACTTACGATAACCATAACCCTCTTTTTCACGTGAAAAAACCGTGTGAAAATTGTACAGAAAACGTGACTATACCCTATAGAGTTTTCAGTCCATGTTAGTATTTTTTTAACTGGCAACACTTCACACAACTGGCATCAATAAAAGGCCGCGTAATTCAAAATGATGACCTTATTACCACTTTACCCCGTTTCCATTGTCAGCCGGCATGGGGGCGGGCCTTTAGATATGCTATCGCGTAACTATCGACCCAACGCGTCATCCGCCATTTTGTTAACGCGCAGGCGCGAAAATATATGCGGACCAAATGACGTTTGCAAGCCACAGTACCACGAAATCCGGCTCTGCAAATATCTGTAAATACGCTCTCGAGCGAAATTTATGTTTTTTATTAATCTACGAAAAATGATCGCTTGTTAAGGGATAGAGGTAAGATTTTCTTATTTACTTTTTAATATTATTTTTAATAATGTAATTTTAGTTTTGAGTTATTTTGGTCTTATGTTTTTAAATTTTAATTTTAAACTTGATTGACTGATAACGTGTTTTATGTGATTGTTGTGTCGCGAAGAAAAGTTCTAATTACGAATGATAAATGATGCAAGTGCTGGGTTACTATCACACGTCATTAATTGAAACCAATAATTATTGCAGACAATTCTTACGAAAAGGTTTTAAATAAAATAGAAAAATTCTTGTTAGAACTTTATTATTACTTTTTTTTTAAACTATTGACCGTTTCCGTTAAATTTATTCAAAGGTTCATCGAGAGTTTCCGCATGAAAATATAATGAAAATGTTTAAGCCGCATTTTCCCGACAACTCGATACATAATTTATCTTTAAATTACATTAAAAAAAAACTCGATAGTTATAGAGTTATTTGAATATAGTTAACTATTAAATACTCTTGTTTTTTTCGCAATGCAACCTTATTTCGCTATATTTTAATAATGAAAATAACTTCTCTATTTTACGAAAGTTAAAAAAAATTAAAACTACTTTCTCCGCGTATTGACATAATTTTATTTAAATTAAAAATAGTCTATTGCCCCCAAGAGATACATTTTCCGAATTTTAGTGTTACCTTTGCACAATGACTTAACCTCTAACTTTTTGTATTACTTATGAACTACACTTATATAAAAATAAATACATTATATACTGTAATAAAGAAAATAATTGTGTTTTTCTTTATTTAATTATCAATGTTTCATACAATTTGTATGTCTATTATATAATACGACTAAATCACGTAACAATAAAATCCAATTTAATTAGAGATGCAATACGACATTGCATTCTTTGCAGTATTATAACTGGAGGAGTTTCGAGTCAAGGACGTCTGACGTAATCAAAAACAATTGTTATGTAAGTTTTGTTACGTGGATGCGAGGGAAATGAGGAAAGTTTTTTTTTATAGAACAGTAATTTAGAATCTACTACTATTTTTCGCAACTTTTTATACCTGAGAATTAAACACAAATAGAGAAAATAGGAGCATCAGTGGCTCAGGGGTTTAAGCACTTGACTTCTACAAGTCTTGAGTTCGAATCCCGCTGTACCAATGTGAATTTTCTATTTTTTGGATTTCATATGTACATAATTTACTCGACGTTCTTACGGCGAAGGAAAACATCATGATGCCTTCACATATTGGAGAAGAAATTCAAAGATATGTGTGAAGTCAACCAATCCGCAGTGGGCCAGCGTGGTTGACTATGGCCTAGTTTTAACAGTGGTAGAGCTCGCTTTAACATCTTAGCACGAATGGGTATGCTCGCCCGGTGCAATACCACGACCACACAGAAGCCAGGCGTGAAGTGGGAGCAATTCCGCGTACGGTCTGATGAGTGTGGTGCCGGAAGCCCAACTTTAGTCCGTTTCTCGTTTCACCCTTTTCTTATAAGGGAAGGATTGGATGGGAAAGTGGATTTGACGGTGGAGGAGACGCATAGGAAAGGGAAAAATCCTCTTTATGTGCGTCTCCTCTGTCGATTTAGGGTAGGGAACGCATCTGCAATTGAGTCTATGGGCAGCGGTCACTTCGCTATTAAGGCGGATTTAGGTGGCCGCTTGCTTGTTTGCCACCTTATTGTATATAAAAAAACGAAGTTAGCGGGCGACAGCTCGTTATACATATAATACAAACGTTCCTCTTGAATTACTATTAAATATCTATTAAAAACTGCATCAAAATCCGTTCCGTAGTTTTAAATATCTAAGCATACATACAGACGGTAAGCGAAAGTTTTATACTATGTAGTGATAGGTATTCGTTGATTCAGCATCTAGATTCAAGGTCATTTAAGAGCACTATGTTCTCAATAGAAGAGTTCTTTTGTCCAATACTTGTTCGCACGAGATGCTGGCAACACTGATATACGTCAAGAGTAAAATAACGGCGACGAAGTGATCATCGCGCATAACTTGTTTTGTATCATTGTTAGTGCCCAATAAAACATTTAAACCAAATAAATGGTCCTTCGAGCCGGACTCTTTTAAAGCAATTTTGATTGCGATTGTACATTATAAGTTTACATAACTTAAATCCATTTTATATACCTTTCTAGTTATGTCATAGGATTATCCTTGTATAAAATAATAGTTAAAATTGTCGATATAGAAATTGACTAGTCTGAAGTCACGAGACACAGTTAGTCAAGTATAAATGTTATAAATTGAAGTCTAAATATAGAATTAAAAGTAGATCAAATTTATTTTAGAAATTCCCAAGGGATTAAGAAAAGGTCAAACTTTTCCAGACGCAATATCGAAAATACTTTCACTTCATTTAAAAGTTAGGTTATCTTTTATCGCAGGGGCGGATTCATATTTGTGATTTAGGGGAAAGGGAAGGACTTAGGGGATATTAAATTCATAAAGTATATAAACTGCATGACAATTTCATCTTCGTTTTAACTTAGAGCGCGCGCACACCTTTGACGTATGATTCCTATGATAATATGGAGCGCACACTACTCGATTTTCAGTTGTGCAACTAAACAGTTGAATTGGCTGCGAAACAATCGACAATCGCATAACAGTTGTGCGATAGTGTAGTCAAAGGTCTGCGTCCGCTCTTATAAGTCTTTTATCTCCATTATTAATTCGAGTCAGCGACAAAATGGGTAAAATGAAATAGGCCAAAAATACTAAAGGTGGACTGTCTAAGTATGGAGGTTATACACAACTAGCTATTCCCGTGCGGCTTCATCCGCTTGTAATTATAAAAACTTTGTTTTACTATTTACATTTGTCAAATTATCAATTGCAAATGTCAAAATGTCATGACGCGATGACAAACCATGGCAATCTTGCATCCTTGATGTTGGCAGCAACTTATGGTCTCTTTCCCACATTAGGGTTTTCATCCCAAATATTTATCCCCTAAGTTTAATGGCGTGAAAATATATAGCCTAAAGCGTGACGTAAGTGTAGGGCTTTTTATTGAGAAAAGAATTATTCAAAAATATGCCGTGATTGCTGACATCTTAGGCAACAAAGAAGTGTGTGTTTACGCTTTATTATATTAGTATAGATTATGAATATCCACTAAAGATGTTTTTTTAAATTATAAGCCTTTTTATAATCCAATTAAAGAAACCTTTTTCAACGGCTATTTTTAGTACAGTAAAGTTAAATTGTTATTCAATTAAAAATCCTTCAAATTTATTACCCATCGAACCTTGGACTAAACGATTAGCTTATCTGTACTGGAAACGACATTGATATGTTATTTTCCACTTATAGCCGGTTTCCCAGCTATATTTAACCATTCGTTAGTGTTTTTGGTTCGATTTCCTGAAATGTGTTTCCGAACGTAACTTGAGTTTAACTCCTTTGAAATTTAGTTCAAGCAAAAATTAATAAATTTCTAGGTGATGATAAAATAAATAGAAACATCAGCAACCCAGTATTACTCGTACATACTCTAGTTTCATACTGTTGTCTCTTTCGTTCTGTTTTAAAACAATGAGATAACTATATTTTTTATAAATCTTTAATCTAAGCTATACTTGCATTAGTCAGAAAAACCAGAAAGTGTTAAGAATGAATGTGGATGGCTACAAAGGAAGAGGAAGACCGAAGAAAGTATGGATGGATTGTGTGAAAGAGGATATGCTTAAGAAGGGAGTGGATTCAGATATGACGGCTGATAGAAATGTATGGAAGAGCACATACCCTCCGTAAGGGATAAGGGCAAGTTGATGACTTGCATTAGTCAACAGGCTTAAGGTCGGAGTACATAAACTAGAAAAAATATTTACACGATACATGATAGAGAGTTAAAAATTGGCAAATCTTACTAATATTATATATGCGAAGGGTTAGATGGATGGATGTTTGTTAGAGTTTGTAGTCCAAACGACTGAAATGATCTCGATGAAATTTGGCATAGATGTAGAAGAGTCTGGAAGAATACATAGTTGCCTACAATCCCCAGTACCCATCAATAAATAACTCAAAAACTTTTGATTTAAAAATTGGACCACACGTTGATAAACATTATCTTAGAAATAAAAAAATACTGCTAGCCCCCTTTATCACCGATCTGCCCCCCTTATGGTCATAAAAAAGATTATTTTTAAAAACCTTCTATTCGCAATATATGGCATTGAAAAGGTCATTTCATGAGCATTGAATTTTATTTTATGGCTCTACCGGAGTCACATTTTCTTCTAAATTGCATATCTTTGCAATACAGGCGCTTTCAACAACGGCATTACCATATTTTATATTCTTGTATCTATATCTATACTTAGTACGAGCTGTCGCCCGCAAAATTAATTAGCGTGGAATTTAAAAAAAAATGGTCGTTACTAAAAAAAAATCCACTTTTTCCCAGCTACCTTCCAGTCAAAGTCCTGTCCAAATCGGACCACCCGTTCCAGAGATTGCGGTCCGGTCGCTAAAAAAATTTTTTGTCTGTCTGTTTGTAGAGGAATGGAAGAACACATAGGTTACTTTTCCACGCCGACAGACGCGCGGGAGAAAGCTAGACTACACAAATTGCTCAAAAAAAAAATTAAACAAGTGAAATGTAATAACTTAAACCGTCGAGGTCCGCGAAGTAATTAATACTTGTAACTGGCAGGGAATTTCCACATTGTTGGGATCGATAGCATAACCCTCGTTTACGAGAGCTTTATTAAAAATACTATACACAAATACTTGTAACTATTGCGTGCTCAACGAATTGCGTTGAAATACTTCAAGGTCCAAGTAAAAGGTTGCGAGCGGTTAGAATTCTAAATGTAGAATTCATGTGATGCTTTGTCTAGTTCCAGTGTTATTAACTACTAGCTGTTGCTCGCGACTTCGCCCGCGTGAAATTAAAAATATGTTATTCATAGATAAATTATCTTTCTAACGGTGAAAGAATTTTTGAAATCGGCCCAGTAGTTTTTGAGTTATTTCAATACATACAAAAATACAAATCTTTGAAATAATATTAGTATAGATAAAGTACTAGTAGTCGAGATTTAACAATAGTAAATTAAAAAAAGGAATAGATTTATACGCTTGGTCTCTATATTAACTTGTGTCCAACACGTTTATCTGTTCTTGCAATCTCCAGGTATAAAAAAGATGTAAAAATTTTCCTTTCTCGTATATTAAAATTAGGTAATAACTAGTACGGGAAAAATGCTACGAAGGAATGATAATTTCACATTAATTCACTCGCTTTGTAGCCTAATGCATTTAAACGTACAAAACATAAAATTTCAAAACTGTATTAGTCATTTTGATAGTATCGCCTGTAGTTCTCGCAATCTATATATATAAAACTAGCTGTTGCTCGCGACTTCGCTCGCGTGAAATTAAAAAATATAACCTATGTTACTTACAGATAAATTACCTTTCCAACGGTGAAAGAATTTTTAAAATCGGCCCAGTAGTTTTTGAGTTATTTCAATACATACAAAAATACAAATCTTTCCTCTTTATAATATTAGTATAGACAAAGTCGTCGTGTTAGTTACACTATTTATAACTCAAGAACGGCTTTACCGATATGGCTGAAAATTGGTGAGGAGGTAGCTTAAAGCCAGGAGACTGACATAGGATACTATTTATTCCGTTCGACAGCTATGGATGGATGGAAGTTTATTAGAGTTTGTAGCCTAAAAATAAAAATAAAACGAAAGTATGCTCCTTTTATTTTTATTTTTATACGTTTTCCTCCTATCACTTGTACCACACATTTCCCCGTAGAATTTCTTCATTAGCCTTGCCAACACTACAATATCATACACGTTATTAGCAACAAAATTGACGTAGTAAATTGTTAGATTAAGTGAACTTATTATCTCGCTGTCCCACGATATTATTGCTTAGAAAAATCTGCTATATAGGTTTCATTTTATACCTTATGACAATGGAAAAAGATTCATAGTCAATTAACAATACTCTACAAATTTTGTGATAGCACTCTATTTTTTAAAGACGTAATTATTTTAACTAACTGGTAAATTAAGATAGCTTATGTGTTGTTCTTTACATCTATGTCAATTTTCGGAGATACATAGTAACATCCATCCATCCATCCAAATTATGACTAGTATGATATTTGAAAATCTTCTCTTTAAAGTCGTTTGAACTACAACCTTTAGAGAAATAGGTATTTAAATATACAACCCCCAACCCCTACCGATCGACTTGATAATAAATTCAACTAATTGCGAGAACCCGATATCGTCCTTTTGTTAGTAAAGTTTTCCTTTTAAATGAAAGGGGTTTCAGTAACTTAAATTGGACCTTCAATGTAACACGGTTCTCCAATTTACTTAACATTGAAATGAGAACGAAATAATCATGAAAACATTATTTCCCATCTAATATAGTTACTTAAAATGAACTTAAAATTAACTTCAGACATGTTATTTACCTATTTTACGAGGTAGAAGAAAATATAGTATAAAGATATCTATATCTATACTAATATTATAAAGAGGAAAGATTTGTATTTTTGTATGTATTGAAATAACTCAAAAACTACTGGGCCGATTTTAAAAATTCTTTCACCGTTAGAAAGGTAATTTATGCGTGAGTAACATAGGCTATTTTTTTTTACTATATAAGTATAATATACTAGGTGTTGCCCGCGACTTCGTGTTGAATTACAAAACCTTAATTACAAATCCCTTCAGTAGTTTAGGTTACAAACACTAACAAAAAGTGCTCAATGAAATGAAATTAACATTTTAGTCTAGATATTTTCAAGCTTTGCTTATTTTGGCTACAATATTCAACAATATACTGTAAACGAGTGCCGGATAAGTTTTTCTGTTGTCCCACAAAGCTTTGTTCGTATTTTTTGACTATTCTAGTAGACAATAGATCTTTTGGAGAACCTATGACATTTAGTTGTTATAACATTACTACTATAAAAAATTTTATTCGCCGATTTACTTTTGAGTTTATCGCAAAACTTTTATATATGTGACGGTTTTGATTGAAATTTATTAATAACTAGCTGTACCCTTGCGGCTTCATCCGCGTGTAATTATAAAAACTTTATTTGATTGTTTACATTTGTCAAATTATCAATTACAAATGTCAAAATGACATGATGTGATGACAAACCATGGCGATCTTGCTTCCTTGATGTTGGCAGTAACTTATGGTCTCTTTCCCACATTAGGGTTTTTATCCAAAATACTTACCCCCTAAGTTTAATGGCGTGTAAATATATAGTCTAAAGCGTGACGTAAGTGTAGGGTTTTTATTAAAAAAAAGAATTATTCAAAAACATGCTGTTATTGCTGACATCTTAGGCAACAAAGAAGTGTGTGTTTACGCTTTATTATATTAGTATAGATAGATAGTAAAATCGCGATTTCGTCCGCGTGGAATTAAACAAAAGTAAGTAGCCTATGTGTTCTTCCAGACTATCCTATACAACTATACTAAATTTCATCGAAATCCGTTCAACCGTTTAAGCTACAAACTCTAATAAACATCCATCTAAACTTTCGCATTTATAATATTAGTATGATAGCAAAATCGCGACTTCGATTGCTTGGAATTAAAAAAATAGTAAGAACATGGCCTATTTTACTCAGTGATAACAGAGTTTTTAATGGTGCAGGAATTATTGAAATCGGCCAAGTAGTTTTTGAATTATTTCTATACATACAACAATCCAAAAATAGAAATCTTTCCTCTTTATAAGATTAGTATAGAAGTATAGTTAAAGATTTTCAACAAGAAGGACGTTAGTTATGAGTGTGGTACATCGATAGAGGTAGACCTAGAAAGAGATGGATGGATTGCGTGAAAGGTGACATGATGAAGAAGGGAGTGATGACTGAGATGACGTATGATAGAGTTATTTGGAGGACGAAAACCTGGTGCGCCTTCGGGAGTAGGATAAGGTGGAGAAGATGATCAAGATGATATAGATTTTCTGTTTTTATCAACACTACTGTATATTTTGTCGTATATATATTCAATGTTTGTAATTTATTATTGTGTGTTTCTCATACAATTTGAGAGTTTGAGATAATTGGACTCAATAACAAGAAAACCTTCAGGCTAAAGACCTTTATTGTATTTTCTTATACAAATATTTTCCTAAATTATTTGTATGTTTCAAAGTTAATTGTATTAATATTGTATACTACCTCTTGCCCGCGACTCCGTCCGCGAGAATATAAAAATAATAAAAAAGAAATGATATAATATAGCTTATGTTACTCACAGATAAATTACCTTCTAACGGTGAAAGTATTTTTAAAATCGGACCAGTAGTTTTTGAGCTTATTCATTACAATCAAAGAAACAAAGTTTTCCTCTTTATAATATTAGTATAGATAATTTTACACACCCATTTCTAATGTCAAATATCATTTTTTATAGTAAGAAGGGTCGAATAGGCTGTTGTGTTCCAAATACTCTCTCGTTTCATTGGCTTCAGTTAAGTGTACCTGAAAGATTTTATCGTTGTTCTGAAAATAGAATGTCTGATAATATTATGTTTATTTTATACTAGCTTTCGCCTGCGAATCCTTCCGCGTGCAATTAAAAAAACAAAAGTGAGTAGCCTATGTGATCTTCCCGACTATCCTCTACATCTATGCCAAATTTCATCGAGATCCGTTGAGCCGTTTAGGCTACAAACTCTAACAAACATCAATCCATCCATCTTATGTTTCGCATTTATAATATTAAGTAAGATTGACAGGACGCCTGCTAGTATTTAGAGTTACCAGTAAAAATAATCCCAACTTCTTCCGAAATTCTCCCACCTTGTACACCAACCCAAAACAATTGCTATTTTTTTAAAATCTATTTTCGAAATTATAAAAATGGTTGGTTGTTCCCTCATTGGTCAAAATATGACACTTTCAAGATGACATTGTCTGTTCACAAAATTGCCAATTCTAGGATCCTTGTAGGTATGTTTGAGAGTTTCAGCTTCAAATAATACAATATTAAACGAGTACTAGCTTTCAGCTAACGACTTGAGTGGACGAAGATATGGTTAGATAAGAAAGCGTAGATGACATAGTATAAGTATTAAGTTACAATGAAGTCCTTTAAGTGTAACAGCTCTAAGCATTCTTATAAGTAAATCTACTTAGGTGTTAAGCCTCTTGCGAAGGCTCTACCCTTATTTTATTCTTATACTATCTGTCATAAAAAAGTCTAGAATGTAATGTATGTCTGGTCCAAATTTCGTCCAGATATCCATTCCATCCAAATTTTTGTATTTTGTCATATTACTAATATA
>LD688951.1:3258628-3275234 GCA_003118335.3 Papilio memnon | reverse complement strand
TATTTGTTGCAAGAAAACTCAACACTAAACACTAACAAACATCATCATTGTACCGAAGTGTGTGGCCTGCATCTGTCTTACTCTGTGTTTCTGTCCCTCTCTCTCACGACATGTCTCTCTCACACTCGAACAGGAATTACAGGTATCATCGGACAGTTCATTTTCCTAATGCTATGCTTGTGTCTTATTGTTCGCTTGTTTCTTACTGAGTCTTGATTGTCGTAACATCTGTACTGCTATTGCTATCTCTCATCTCCCTGTCCTTATCCCAATTATGTCGATGCACCATTCATCTCTATTCAATCTATCTCTTTCTAGACTTACCCCTACCAATGTTTTCCTCATTCTTCTTTAGTTCTGTTCCATTGCCATCATCTCCTCTACCTTATCCTGCTCTGTAACTGTATCCGTCATTTCAGTCACTCCCTTCTTGATCTCACCTTTCAATCCATCCATCTCTTTTTGTCTATTACCGGTGTACTCATAACTGACGTCCTTGTTCTATTGTCATCACTTTCATTTACTTTGATATAAATAAAGATAGCAATATTAGATTTAATCATATGTTACGACAATTCAATTTTGTGTTATTTATTGCTTGTAGTTGATATTGAAAATATGTTCTCTGTTACTTTGTTTTATGTTAATAGTTTTAATTAGGTTTTATTTGAACCTTTTCTTTATTGAGATTTGTTAGTTCTTTTGAGTTTTAGGTACTTGGTAAGTACTGTATAGCTTTGATGTTTATGAAGCTTTGTCAATTTGATTCTATTCTATTTCAAAATTTAATAAACATGTAATTTGGCGCAGAATTTATAAACACTTGCTTTAAGTATTAAAACTGTGTATCTTTTGTGAAATATATTTCATGAAAAGGTTATGTAAGTATATGGAAAAATAATAAGTAATTTATTAATAAGAAATCAATATTAACAAATTTAAAGATTTTCAATCTATATTTTTTAATTACAATTTTCCTTATATCTAACCAATATTTCTTACATTCTATTATAGTTCTAAAAACAGTATTTTACTACAAATTTTGCATTTAATACCTTCATTGTCCTTCAATAGCGATATCTATACTAATCTATACTAATATTATAAAGAGAAAAAACTTTGTTTGATTGTAATGAATAGGCTCAAAAACTACTGGACCGATTTTAAAAATTCTTTCACCGTTAGAAAGGTAATTTATCTATGAGTAACATAGGCTATGTTTTTTCATTTCTTTTTTATTAAATTTCACGCAGAGAGTCGCGGAAAAAGCTATATTGAATAAAGTTTTTAACAATGATTATTTACCTTTTAAGGCATACCAGGTGATGACGAGTCTAAACGGCCATCGAGAGCTCAGCAACAAAGTTTGAACGCGGAGTGCATTCTCAGCAAAGAGCAGTTGTACGATATGTTCCAGCAAATATTAGGAGTTAAGAAATTTGAACATCAACTACTCTTCAATGCTTTACTGGTAAATAACAATAGGTACACCCTTATTTCGAGATTGAACAATAAGAGATCAATTCTAAATACTTTTGACAACAATGTTTTCATGCACGATTTAATATCGGTAGATAAGTTCAAGTAAAACTAACTTAACTCTTAAGTTTTATATTTAACAAAATCTTAAGGGCCTGTCCCACCAAATTGTAAATTGTCTGATAACAATCCAACGTATAAACAATGTGATGGAAATATCGATTATGTTCCCTTTTAAGCTATCTGATCCTCTATCAGCCAGTTGTGGGACAGTCCCTAAATCTTGTAAAACTGTGCCTAGTTTTGTAAGCGAGTTTAACCTTATTTTCTTTGATTATGTTCGTTAAGCTAGCGCTTGACCACGACCATGCTAGCGTTTATACAATTGACGTATTGTTTTAATAAATTGTTATTAAATAAAATATCTTCAAACAGTTGGATTCAGCGGACGAACAAGCTGCAGCGATCAGAAGAGAACTTGATGGTAGAATGCAAAAAGTCAACGAAATGGAGAAGGTAAGACGACTAACATTAACTATTTTTTAAAACTACAATCTTGTTGCCTAGAAAGAGATAAATGTATTTTATGAATGGAAAGATGAAAAAAGAAGGAGGAATGAGTGATCTGGATGACAATCTGAGGCGTCCAGAGTGAGTTAATAATAGAAGATAGAAGGATGATGAATTCGTCAAAGTTGCAGCAAATAGAATCACAGAAGAATGTGAAGTGACCATTCTGTGTTTCGTTTTATTCGTTTTGAGTGCCGTTGTCGTTTTCAATTACGAAAATAATGTGAAAGACAAGTGAATTTGACAAAGGAGGGACGCGTAGAAGGGATGTACTCTTTCTGTGGATCCCCTGCTCCGTAGGCAATAGGCAACGCAGCTGCAATTGCGTATGTCTATGCTATTAGGATAAAGATAGCTGTTAATTCTTTTGTTACTTCGAAAAACAGAGCTAAGATTTAATTTTCATAATAGAATCGCAAGTTGATGCCGAAATTCGTGCTGAAAGAAATGGAATCTCTCTACATAGAAGAATTGAAGTCCTCGATCAATCTTCTGATGGCCAATTTAGAGTCTCTGCCCGTCTCTAAAGGCGGTGCTGACTCTAAATATGGCCTGCATAGAATTAAGCGGTACAATCACAGGTTCGTGTTACAAAATCTTATGAACAATTGCAATAGCGTTTTTATTGATATGATTCGATTACGTTAAGTTGAGTTTCCAGAGAGTTCTTTTTGATTCGAAGTCATCTTCAAAATGTTGTTAGTTACTTTCAAAAGCTTTATCGAATCTATAATAATCGAATTGTACCAATATAATATTGGTGTTGTTTAGTACTAATGTCCCTTGAATTTGTCGCCTTTCGTAATCGTATAACGCCATCTGTCATCTATGGTCAATGTTGCAGATGTAATTGATGGTTGGACTGCTTTGTCAATGTTAAATGAAGTTTTTTTTAAATATTTTTAACGTAAATATAAATGATATTGTAGACTAAGTTAGATAATTATAAAACCAACACTTAACAAAGTAACAATAAACACTTAAGTAATTATTTAAATAAAAAATCGTTACATGACTAATTTAATCTTACTCATATTAAATCTACGAAAACACTGAAAAAATCATTTTGTCTGATACAAAGGAAAACATTAAGGGCCTGTTCCACAGAATAGTAAATTGTCTGATAACAATCCAACGTGTAAAATATGTGATGGAAATATCCGATTTTGTTCTCTTATCAGTGACGTCATTTTAAGCTATCTGTGCCTCTATCAGCCAGTGGTGGGACAGGCCCTAAAATAATTAAACAAAACATATCAACCTTTACAATATAGGTACTAATTTTTAATTTAACTATAACTATCAATCCACTAGATAAGTGATATTAATTTACTACAAAACTTGATAATTCAATATATAGGAATCTTTAACTCTGTCCTTTCTACTTGTTCATTTCTGTTTTGGTTTTCTGTCCCTGGCACATATCCGGACGATAATAAAAGGAAGTACAAGTAATAAATACATAAATGATTGATTTGCGCACGTGTTTGTGTAGAGGGACCCTTTTACACCAAACCAGTAAACCCTTTCTTTTTTATTGATATCCTTAAGTTGTCATCATTATACCAAAATCGCTGCATAAGTCGAGGAGCGGACACCTTTGACTAAATTATCGTACTGTTTTCGCGCTTTGATTCCTACGAGCTTATATGGAGGTTACTACTCGATGTTTGGTTGTGCAACTAAACAGTTGACTGCGAAGCAATCGACAACACAACAGTTGTGCGATTGTTTAGTAAACTCCAATTACCGATTCTAAACTTATAGTTAAGACAATCACTGACATTACTTTTGTTAAATTCAATGTCAAACTAAATCGCGACATAACTTAAGTAGCCAATTATATCTCATTGTATTATAAAGGATTTGTACATTGTATTATAAATTAATACGGGTATTATAAAATACTAGCTGTTGCTCGCAACTTGGGCCACGTGAAATTCAAAAATAGCCTATGTTACTCAGCGATAACGTAGCTTTCTTATGGTGAAAGAATTTTTGAAATCGGCCCAGTAGTTTTTGAGTTATTCAATGCATACAAAAATACAAATCTTTCCTCTTTATGATATACTAGCTGTTGCACGCGACTTCGCCCGCGTGAAATTAATAAATATGGCCTATGTTACTCATGGATAAATTACGTTTCTAACGGTGAAAGAATTTTTGAAATCGGCGCAGTAGTTTTTGAGTTATAATACATACAAAAATATAAAAATACAAATCTTTCCTCTTTATAATATTAGTATAGATGACAACTAAGGATATGCTTTCACAACACAGCCAGAAAACTAGCTTTAAATAGAATGTTTAACAAGTAGAGGAAATAACCCGGCTGTTTGCTAAAATACAAAATTAAAGCTATAGCAAGAACCCTTAGTGTAGATCTAAAAATACTTACAAATATATACATCATACTCCAAGAAGCTTATTTACACAGCTTGTCTCGTTCCCTTTCTTCGTTTAGTACTTCCTCATTAAGTTATGTACATAAAGGAGGAATAACATTTAAGATGCTTTGCGCTTGTCTAGGGCTTTGCTTATAGTACTAGCAACCATACATTACCAATTAGTATATGCTTGTTTAGTATTAAAAAACTATGTAACTTTTCCCCTTGCAATGCTTAATCATTCTTGGTATCGGTGATGGATCTATTTTGTATGCCACCATGCATCTTGTACCATGGGCTTGTTTTAATGTTTACCCTCAAACCCCCTTCATTTAAATCCAACACTTGCTTGATAAACATGGATTTGAACTTTGTTTTATTTCAATGAATGTCGAATTAAATTGTTCTGTTCGATTTCAATTCTTTTATAATTGATCTCTTGTTGAATTTCGGGTGGTTTGGGTTGAGGCAGATCGAATGCTGGACCAGATCCGAGTCCAAGGTTGAGTAAGCAGCTGTGTTTCAGATCGCAAGGCTCTCTAGCGAACAAGCTGACTGGTGAAGGCGACGGTGGTGACGTCGACACACAACTCACTAAAATGGATGTGGTTCTAACATTCCAAATCGAGGTAACGTACGGGATCGATGTTGTGTTGCTGTTTAAGAAATTTTAGATTGCCAAATTTCATGACCTTCTGCATACTACTTGTAACTCAGCTGGTTTTAGATAGCTCAGGTTTTGAGTGCTGGAGGACTAATTTTAGTCCACTATCCATTTCAATCCATTCCACATAAGGAAAGGATGGTTAAGGAAAGTGGATTTGACGGAAGAGTAGACCGGTAAGGGGAAAATATCCTCGTGCGTAACCTTATCTGTCAATTAAAGGTAAACAATCAACTTTTGCGGATGTCTAAGAGCAGCGATTGCTTCGCTATTGCAGCAAATTGGTCGTTTACCACCTTATAAACAAAAATTACTTTTACTGTTTGTCTGAACGTGGCCGTACGAATTTGGTTTGTGTTTTCGGGTAAGACTTGGTGTAACAATTAGTTGTCATAGGATCAATTCTAGGTGGTAGTTATGGAAGTGAAAGGTCTGAAGTCTCTGGCGCCGAACAGGATCGTCTACTGCACTATGGAGGTGGAAGGAGGTGACAAATTGCAGACGGACCAAGCTGAAGCCTCGAAACCTATGTAAGAACAATATTTAGATGCGCACCTTAGACTAAACAATAGCACAACTGTTGTGCGATTGTCGATTGGTTCGCAGCCAATCCAACTGTTTAGTTGCACAACTGAAAATCTAGTAGCGTAACCTCCATATAAGGTCATAAGAATCAAAACGCGACTAAACAGTTGTGCGATAGTTTAGTCAGAGTGTGCGCATGGTCTTAGTGTGTAGAAAAGATCTTCAAGAAAAATTTGTTCGGAAAATCTTGTTAATGCATCGTATTTTATAAAACAGGTGGGATACTCAAGGTGACTTCAGTACGACACAGCCTCTGCCAGCTGTGAAGGTGAAGCTGTACACGGAAAACCCAGGAGTTCTAGCTCTCGAGGATAAGGAGTTAGGCAAGGTTGTTTTAAGACCTACACCTCTTTCAAGCAAGGTAACCTAAAATTTTATTTCTCATCTGTCTAACTGTACTTGGCGCTTATTTCTAATATACTATTTACTAAAAATTAATTATTATAATTATTAAAAAAAAGCAAAACTCTATACGTTCTTCCAGACTATCCTCTACATCTATGGCAAATTTCATCGAGATCCGTTCAGCAGTTTAGGCTACAAACACTAACAAACATCCATTAATCTAAACTAAACAAGTCATGTACATTTATTTAGGCTCCTGAATGGCATCGTATGACAGTGCCAAAGAACTTACCTGACCAAGATTTAAGGATCAAAATTGCGTGCAGAATGGACAAGCCTTTAAATATGAAACATTGCGGGCAAGTATCCCCTTTTAGCATGTAATGTAACTTTATACTTCCTTAGCTAAGCTATCTCTCTGTCACGCGCTATAGAGTGTGAAGGAGACAGTAAATGTAACAAGGCCTTTGCTAGTTTTACGTCTTTTTACAGTTTACTGTCTTTTGGATTAACACTCTTTCCTTCTAGATATCTCCACATGATCGGTAAGAATGTATGGCGCAAATGGAAGCGTCGCTACATGGTGCTGGTGCAAGTAAGCCAGTATACATTCGCGCTGTGCTCCTACAAGGATAAGAAGTCGGAGCCAGCAGAGATGATGCAACTTGATGGGTTTACTGTAGATTATATTGAACTGGCTAGTGGTAAGATAATTGTCTTATTTGTTTTGCAACTTGGATATCTCTGCTTATTTTCTGATGTTTTCTTTTAATGAAATATTTTGTTTCGTTATTTTAGCTCAACTGATGGTTGGTCAAGGTAATATTTTTCTTATTTTATTTAACCTTATTCTTTAAATTTAGATCTTATATATATTTCTGTACTTTGAAGTGTGTGCTTTAGTTCTTTTTAACTTGTAACTAGAATTGGAGGGAGCAAAATACTTCATGAACGCGGTACGTGACGGAGAGTCGGTTCTGATGGGAGTGAGTGATGAGAATGAATGTCACTTGTGGGTGATGGCTCTGTACCGGGCTACTGGACAGAGCCACAAGCCAACGCCGCCCACCACATCTGATACACATATCAAGATCATGGGAGGTAAGTATGAAACAAGTAGACCAAACATAATCACAGTCTCCAAGACATTAAAGAACACCTCACCTAAACACTTTGTATGGTTACTATCACTTGGAGTCATAGTTTGAATTGCTTGTAGACATAACAATAAGAAAATATCAGAATAAGGATTTCATTCAAAAGAGAACATTAGAATTTTTCAATCGGAGACTATAGTATCATTAATTTTAAAGGTCACTAGATTCCATTTAATTATTTCTAGATGCTGACAAAGCTCGCAAGCACGGCATGGAGGATTACATCCAAGCGGATCCTTGTCAATTCGATCACCACCAGCTCTTCTGTGTGCTGCAGTCGTTGACACTTAAATATCGCTTTCAAGATCCTTACTGTTCTTTGGTAAGATTTCATGTTTACACAATGAATAAAGTTAACATTCGTTGGTTTTATAAGAGCGGTTTAAACTGTGTTGATCATTGACGCCCATTGACATCTACCATCACAGGAACTGCAGATGCGTTGCCGGTCTTTTACAAAGAGAGTTTGCGTTTTTAAGGAACCGTAATTTGATAGAACTAAGCATTTTAACTTAGATGTGTTTATAATAAGTGTACAATCTTTTATTGAAAATCATTTTATTCAAGATATTTGGTAGAACCTTTGCCTTATTTACAGAAATCATCTTTAATATTCGTTGTATTCTTCCAGGGTTGGTTCTCCCCTGGCCAAGTGTTCGTATTGGACGAGTACTGCGCTAGATACGGAGTCCGCGGCTGCTACCGCCACCTCTGCTACCTGTCGGATCTGCTGGACGTGGCCGAGAACGGCCAGCAGACGGTCGACCCTACCCTCATGCATTACTCCTTCGCGTTCTGCGCCAGCCACGTGCATGGGAACAGGTGAGTGTTTTTCTATTGTTGTTATTATAAGACTAAATATGTGTCTAATCATAATTATGGGTTAAGTTCTAACAAATAATGTGTAGTTTAATTCAATTGAAATTATATGTATCCAAAAAACTAAGGATCTGTTCAATGGAAATTAAAAAAAAGTTAAACGAGAAAAAAAAACTATAATAGAATTGTATTTTTATTGATATACATATTATTGTGCCATGTATCGTACTTTTATGTAACACTTGCTTGTGGGTTTTCTGTATGAATTATCCTATTCTATTTGAACCTATATATGTGTCTATTTATGTCTATATCGAACGATAATCCTGTAATTTCTTTACTTAAACGAAACATTAGTGATTGTGTATGACTGTTTTAATTTAATACCTTACATTTGAAGCTGTGTTGCAACATTTTTAAATTCTTACTATAATACGATAATTAAATTAAGACCCAACGATGAAGAAAATATGACTTAATTT
This sequence comes from Papilio memnon, assembly GCA_003118335.3. Taxonomy (NCBI): domain Eukaryota; kingdom Metazoa; phylum Arthropoda; class Insecta; order Lepidoptera; family Papilionidae; genus Papilio; species Papilio memnon. Next base: position 3,266,746 of record LD688951.1, on the reverse strand, counting down.
TATTTTGAAATATGCCGTTCGGTCTACTAAATGCACCAACTAAAAACTGAACCACTTAAGCAGTCAAATAAATGGAGATTAAATAATATACAGATGACGATTAAAATTATAACACAGCATCAAATAACCACGTACCTTGAATGCCGCACTAAATGTGTACCTGGATTTAGTAAACTACCTATACCACTTTCTAATGCAAGACTTTAAATCTATCGATGTGACTATCTCCTTATGTGTATTTGTGTGCTTAGCAAACTAACTTGTTACCTTTTCTTCATACTAACTATTTCTGTTTACGGATCTACGAGATTGGCTGTACAATTCACTCTTACATTACTAAGAGGTAACTATCAACTGCTCGAAGGACCAACTTTGTGAATTGGTATATTTAATTGTTTACAACAAGACTGATCATCAAAGACGGATGGTTTAAATGATGTTTGTAATATATTGTACCGCCAACACCTTGTCCGACCCTATCCCGCTTGTGCCCTACTAGAGTAAGCCCCACATAACAAGTGGTTCACAGTACGGCCACGTTGCCTGGCAGGCCCGACGGCGTGGGCAGCATCACCGTGCAGGAGAAAGAGAAGTTCGCGGAGATCAAGGACAGGCTGAAGACACTCCTGCAGCATCAGATCACCAACTTTAGATACGCGTTTCCGTTCGGAAGACCGGAGGGCGCACTCAAGGTAGATATTAAAATGTTTGAATATACCTCTGAATTTCTAAAATAAGATTAAACTGAAAAATAGTATCTTAGTTACATATAAGATTCAAGTATTGAAATAAATAATTCCAGGCGACTTTATCGTTACTGGAGCGAGTTCTGATGAAGGATGTAGTGACTCCAGTTGCGCCTGAGGAAGTGCGGACAATGATCCAGACGAGTCTGGAGAATGCGGCTCTGCTTAATTACACGCAGCTCAGCCAGAAAGCTAACATTGAAGGTAAATGTCGTACGCCGTTTCTAGGATACTTTTCTAGATTTAACTGCTTACTACAAAATATTATGACTAACGAATCGTAGAGCAATTTGGAAAACACAAAATAATTACTAACGATTTTGAAAACTCGATTAGATAAATTTGATTTTGTCTTTTGTTATCAAACAAATGCAATCAAAATCGAAAAATTAGGAAAGACTGGATCAGTACTGGACAGTAAAACTGATGATGAACTGAAATAAAAAAAACAATATCCATACTTGTTTATTTACAGAGGATCTAAGAGGAGAAACAATGGTGACACCAGCTAAGAAGTTAGAGGATTTGATCCATCTAGCGGAGTTATGCGTTGATCTTTTGCAGCAAAACGAAGAACATTACGCTGAGGTATTCTCACACGAAACATAGATAATGTATGATTTTTCGAGCTGTAAGTTATAGTAAAAATGAAAATTAAATCAGGAAATCACTTACAATTCGAAATATCAAATTATTATCTGTGTTCATGTATGTCGTGGTATCTATAAAAGCAAAACTTTTTACAATAGGATTAAAAAATAAGTTTTTTTTAACAAATGTGTCGTTTTAGACCTCCTAATTTAGTTGTAATTTTTATTAGGTATTGTAAAAAGTTTTGTCTCGCAATTTGTCTGTGTTTACTGGAATAGCACCCTACTCTCCTGTCTCGCTATTAGTGTGGAGAATGATCAGGCAGTTTTTTTTTTGTTAAAAAATGAGCTGTAAATATTTTTTTTAATGAAATGAAACAAATCATAAAATGTTGAATGGCTCACAGACGTATTACGTGAAGTAATAGTTACGTGAAAAAAGTGACTTTAGAAAAAAAAATTATAGCACCCTTTAAATGACTTCTCTTCATTAAATATTGTAAAAAAATAATCGCACGGAATTCTTAAATAATAACGTCTAAAGATTTTTTATCTGCAATGGTATTTACGGCTCATTGATTTGTTATAAAATTGGCTAAATTTTGGTTATTAAATGCAAAAAATCTAATTTTCTACTCGTCTAACAAAATCATTGAACAGAGCCTAAAGATAATTCGTTTAAAGAAATTGGCGAAAAAAACTAAGATGTTAGGCTCTTAATCAATAGATTTTTTAGAAATTGAGTTTTTCCAAATCAAATTTTAGTTAAAACTTTGTGTCGCTTAATCGTCAAGTGAATTTAAAGAATGTAACAAATGAACATTTTTTTAGTACTTTACTTGATTTTTTTCCTACTAAGATATACCATATTTGATACTTATCGATATATTCGACTTATGTATCAAGATTGTTATCTTTAGAAGATCATTGTCCTATTCACTTGTCGATTTCGATAATACGCCAAGTAATCTATGATTTTTTCCGTCCTTCTATCTTACCTTTTATTTCTCCACAGGTTTATAACACAAAACCGGACTCTAGCGGTCAGCAAAATGTAACTACTACTCAGAATTTTGATTCATGGCTGAATAAGAATCACTTGTCAAATTTTTTAAATCACTCGGTCTTCATTTTATCACTCAGTTTTTTGGATCACCCTTTGTTTGTTGGGGCGTAGCGTACGACACTCGCTTGGATACAGTGGGTTTCGACTGCATTGAGACTTGTAAATATTGCTATCTCTGTTTTTTCAAATAGAATAAAAGGGATAACAGTATGCAATACAAGGGTCATTGCAGTTCTAGGGCTAGAATTCAAAATTGAAAGCTATGCATGACCAGATATCATTTAGATTAGATAGTTGTCGTTTATTTGTTACCTGACAGTATACATTCACACTCTCTTAACACTTACTCGACACTCGATTATACAGGGTGTAAATAACCGTAAACTAGCAATATACAGGGTATTAGATTGACAAAAAAAATATTGTAATACTGCAAATCTGTAGTGTTACGCTTCAATTAAGAAAAAAAATCGATTTTACATTACGCAGGCTATTCCAGACGAACTGTTTATAAAATAATTACATCCTGGACTTTTTATTTAAAAAAAGTGATGATAAAACGATATAAAAAAATTCTCTTTTTGATCTTATTAGTTCTGAATCTTACTTTGAATAGAAAATTAAATTTATTGCGAGTATAATTTCTTTAAATTTATATAAAACTTAAGACAAACATGTAAACTATTTAGTTATAGTTATTGCGAAATTAGACGTAAATTGGCAAAAGCGAGTGTGATTGTTTTGTGATGTCAAAATTTTCAATTTAAAAAATCTGGTCGATGTGTAATATTTGGGTGAAATACCTAAAACCTTGCATAGTTTAAATTTTGATCGATATTAATGCGAGTGTCGGGTGAATAACGTATACTTTTCATTCTGGGCTCAAAATTTATTCGATTTCTTTCCAACAGTTGGCAGAATTGGCAGAGATTAGTCGTATCGTCTGCAATGAAAAGTGTTGCCATAACTCTTTCCAAATCCCCCACGACAGATTACAACACAAATATTCCATTTAAACTAAACTCTACATTTTCACATACACTACTATTTATTTTATCGCTTATTTAGACTGCTTTACAAATACAAATAATATGCTTTTAACTCCGTACATAAACTGTCATTTTGACAGCTGTCAAAATAACGATTGTTTCGATATATGAAAAGTTAGTCGATAATCGATTTAGATTATTTCTAATAATACCATCAGCTCTCAAAATGACCTAATTGTAAAAAGTAGTTAAATATTTTAATCATTATTAAGATCACTTTGTGTATTCGTTTTTTTTTTTTAAAGAATATTAGTTTTCCTTCCATTTCTGATTTCCACCTCATATCATAAATAAAGAGTAGTTAGTCTGCATTATTAGTTCTTGTAGAAAGAATATTAAACCTTTTTCGATACGATATATTTAGTGTTTTTATGGAAAGCATGAGTTTATTCATGAAAATGTTTATGAGAAAATGCAATAATATGCCATTTTTTTTTCGACGCGCTCATAAACATTTTGTACTTCCAAACAGGTAATGTAAGAAAATGTTCGAACTAAAAATTAACTTTGACATCAAATAAACGTTGATAGCGCCATCTATCAAGTCCAAAAGTATACCTAAAGTACTTTCAAAATGGTTTACAATTTGAATCAATGTACCAGCATATACACCGAAACGTGACAAAAATTAAAAGCAGTTTACGGCATAAAAGACCAAAAATATCTCCCGTAACTTTCTATACTAATATTATAAAGAAGAAAGATTTGTATTTTTGGATTTCTTTATGTATTGAAATAACTTAAAAACTACTAGACGGATTTCAAAAATTCTTTCACCATTAGGAAGCTAGTTTATCGCTGAGTAACATAGGCTAGATTAAATTTCACGAGGACGATGTCGCGAGCACCAACTAGTATTAAATATACAAGAACTATTTCTATAGTTACAATACATATTGTACTATTCTTTATTTCTATTTATCTTCTACCAGGCATTCGCGTGGTTCTCCGAGCTGCTGGTAGAACACGCGGAGATCTTCTGGGCGCTGTTCGGGGTGGACATGGACCGCGTGCTGTCAGAACAACCTCCAGACACCTGGGACTCCTTCCCTCTGTTCCAGATATTGAATGATTATCTGAGGAATGATGGTGAGTGGAAAAAGATTATTCGAACTAGAGACATAAAGCCCAAAACAATAGATACTTTATGAAATTGAAGAAAAGTATATTATATTTAATTATGTAAAGAAAAAAAGGTTGGTTGTCAACAATGTTCTTAACTATTGATACCTATATCTTCTTAGTTTGTCTGTTACAATAAAACTAAGAGCTCTCTGACTCAGTTGTTGACACTTGACTTGTAATCTACAGGTCTTGGGTTCGAATCCCGCTGTACCAATGAGATTTCCGAATTTTATATATTTACATAATTAACCCAACGTTCTTACGGTGAAAGTATACATCGTGATGCTGCTATCGGCGAAGAAATTCAAAGATATGTGTGAAGTCAACCCGCACTGGGCTAGTATAGACTATGGCTTAGTTAGGATAGGCTCCGAGCCCATTAGTGGGGACGTATAGTGAGCAGGTGATGATGGTGATGAAACTATCAGTTACTCGTAGCTATTCTTATATTTTAGATGTATCTTTACAGATAACCTCAAAGGAGGTAGGTTCCACGAGCACTTACGCGATACCTTCGCCCCCTTGGTCGTGCGCTACGTAGACCTGATGGAATCATCGATCGCGCAATCTCTGCACAAAGGATTCGAAAAGGAGAGATGGGAAATCAAAGGGTTAGTAACAACATTCTTTAATTGATTATTCAAAGTATCTATCAGTCCTGTAGTTTTTTTATACCATACGGTGATAAACAAGCAAGAAGCCACCTGAATCGGCCAAAATGGCGAAGCGATTGCTGCCTATCCGCAATTGCAGAAACCTTGCCTACCCTTAATCAACGGAGAAGAAGACGCACATCAAGAGGATATTTCCGCTTCCTATGCATCTCCACCGTCAAAAGCACTTTCCCTTTCCATCCTTTCCTTACAAGAAAAGGGTGAAAACGGAAGGAGACTAAAATTAGACCTCCGGCAAACATCGGTCGAAATGCTGCATTACTTTCACTTGTCTTCTGTGTGGTCATGCTATTTCTGTCGGCTACAGTGCGAACATGTTAAAGCTGGTTCTACCACTGTTAAATTTACGCTGTTTTTAAATGAGGTGACTTTTGCTTCTTCCTTAAGGATTTCTCCCATATCCCTTTGGTTCCAGTAACGGGTGTTCAACGAGCGAGGAGCTGTTCTGGAAGCTGGACGCGTTGCAGAGCTTCATCAGGGATCTGCACTGGCCGGAGCCCGACTTCCGCTCGCACCTGGAGCAGCGGCTGAAGCTGATGGCATCGGACATGATGGAGACCTGCATACAGAAGACGGAAGCTTCCTTCCAAGTATGTAAACTTTGATCATTTCTGATTGATTGAAGTCTTAGAGAATTTATGTCCGTTTTTATCAACCAGATCCTATAGTATTTATTAGATAGGTGTGGTCTTTGATTGGAATAGACCGTGTTTACATTTTACTTCTTACTAATATGATAAATGCGTAAGTTTAGATGGATGGATGTTTTTTAGAAGGTATCAGCAGAACGGCTTAACGGATCTCAATGAAATTGGGCACAGATGCAGGGCATAGTCTGGAAGATCATTAAGATGGTGCGCACACCTTTGACTAAACTATCGTACAAGCTTAGTCTCGCTTTGATTTCTATGAGCTTATATGAAGGTGCGCCACTACCCGATTTTTAGTTCTGAAACAATCGACAATCGCACGACAGTTGTGCGATAGTTTACTAAAAGGTGTGCGCCCGCTCTTAAGCTACTTACATTTCCAGTCGTGGCTGAAGAAGAGCGTGACATTCATGTCGACGGACTACATCCTGCCCGCGGAGACGTGCGCGATGGTAAACGTGGCCCTCGACGCCAAGAACCAAGCGCTCAAACTCTGCGCCGTTGAGGGCGTCGATGTCGTGAGTAATCACTTCATACAGCGGACAATGAGGCTTAAGTTAAGCCTCAAGGTTGCTATTCATTCATCACCATACCCTTCTTGTCCCACTCACGTGGGGTCGGCGAGTATTTTATAAATCGATTAAAAATGACATTTTTCATTTAGGAAAATTAGATTATTACGACAGATCGTAACAGTAGACACTGTTACGATGTTTTTATATAATTAAAAGATACTTTATGAATAAACGTGAGGCTTCATTGTAAGGTTATTTAAGGCTCTTTTCAGTAATTTAATTTTGCGAAATGAAAAATGTCATTTTTTCTATTTAATCGATGAGATATTAATGTTTAGCTTTTTGCAGCCTGTCGCCAACCTAACTTGGGAGGTATAAGTTGAATTTATATGTGCTAGGATTGTGAATAATGTAATACCTATCTGTTTAGAATATTTTGTAAAAAAATGATTAATAACTTTTTCTTGTTCAGTATTTTAGGTGACAAGAATGTTGATCAACTTTCTCTTAATTCTTTGTAGTTTCTTTTTTATTTTAACTCTTTTTGTAGTTAATTAATTGATTTTATTATAATTTATTTCGATTGTTTTGTTGTTTTTTTTTAATTTACTTTTTTTTTATTTCCTGCATGTCTTTCGTTCTTTTTATATTTATTTTACAAGGCCATGGATCCTTCACTCGCTGTAAGTATGAGGGAATTAATACGATATATTTACAAACAATTGGAATTAAAGACCATTAAGGTATTATTCAAGTGATCTTTATAAAAAAATCGAATAAACTTAGACGTGCTTACAAAATCTGTCTGAAATTTCAAATTCTTCTATAATCAAATTGCTTAAATTTAAATTTTGAATTGCAATTGAAAGTATTTAAAACTAAAATAAAAGTAGCAATTAAATTACCTTTTTTTATGTAAAAAAATATTGATAGTAACCCTAATGGGTGTAGAACCCTCTGGCACAGTGAAAGATTCACTGCTTACCGACATCATGTTCATGTTTAGTACATAATAACGATTCCTTCTAGTACCAGTATCACGCAAAAATGGATGCCCAGATCGAGGCCTGCCTGCTGGCGATGTCCACGGGGATGACGACGCGCCTGTCGGCCGTGCTGGAGGCCACGCTCGCCAAGATCGCCAGGTTCGACGAGGGAAGGTGAGCTCACGTATCCTCGACTATACCTACTGTTATATCTTACTATTCGCCGTCTTTCTTTGTATTTTAAGTAGCTGATGCTCGCGACTTCGCCCGCGTAAAATTTTAAACAGCCTATGTTACTCAGTGATAACATAGCTTTTTAATAGTACAAGAAATTGAAATCGACCCAGTAGTTTTTGAGTTGTTTCAATATATACAAATATTTCCTCCTTAAAATATTGGTACAAATGGCAACATTTTAATAAAATTAATATTAATTTCAGTTTGATCGGATCAATCCTGACCATAGCGAATGTGTCAGGATCCGGCAAGGACATCGGCCAGGGATACGTCAACTTCATGAGGAACTCGATGGACCAAATCAGGTCGAAGGTAGGGCTTTTTATGCCATAAGGTGACAAAGGTGCAATTAGCCACCTGAATCCAGTGGAAGTGACCACTGCAAATAGACATCGACAGAGGAGACGCACATAAAAATTCCCTTCTTATGCGTCTCCTTCATCGTCAAATCCCTTTCCCCTCCCATCCTTTCTTTATAAG
>LD688951.1:3202004-3213417 GCA_003118335.3 Papilio memnon | reverse complement strand
GGTACATATGAAATTCGAAAAATTGAAAATCACAATGGTACATGGCGGGATTCGAAGCCAAGACCTGTTGATAACAAGTCAAGTGCTCAAACCCCTGAGCCACCGAAGCTCGAATTTTTTACAAATGTTTAATGTAATTTGTTCAGTTTACAAAAGTTTAATGATCAATTTAGAACAAACTATGATGGCTACATAAACGAGAAACTCAAGCAAACCCCAAGGGTAGTAGCTTAAATAATCAAACACCTATCATGTTTGTGCCATTTTCGTTCCCGGACAGACAGACAAGCAGTGCAATTACATTAATATCTAATTTCTAATAATTCTAATGTCCTTTTAACAGAATACATGTCATACTTATATTATAAATGCGAAAGTTTAGATGGATGGACGGATGTTTGTTAGAGTTTGTAGCCTAAACGGCTGAACTGATCTCGATGGAATTTGGCATAGATGTAATGGATAGTCTGGAAGAACACATAGGTTTTGCTTATGTTTTTTTTCTAATTCCACGAGGATGAAGTCGCGGGCGAAACCTAGTAAGAACATAAAAATTCAACTCCTTGTTTAATTCAATATTTTACCAGTTACTTTTTACGGAAATTAATAAATCCCCATTGAGATTAAGTAAAAATATAATTAGGGTTGGCAGATCTACAATGTAGAAATTACATGTGGGATGGTGTTTAGGTTGGTCTACATTTGTTTAATAATGTAGTTAGAGAACTGAGTTTTGGCAGTTTTAGACTTATGGGGCGTTATCGTCGCTTCGACAAAGCCCCATGTAAAAATAAAAAAAAAAGAAATTACTTTTTGTGTGACAATCGAGATTTTTACAAAGTTACGAACTTTGTTTTTTCATTATTTTATTGACATTTAATCATTAATCTGCAAAAGCTATATCGTAATATTCTCGGCTTTTTATCCTCATATGTGTCATACAATGTACAACATATGTCTACAAATTCATTCAAGTTTAACAAACGCTGCGCCCTATAAGCATGACATCATGCCAACAAATTACTTTTGTTAATACTAGGTTTTCCCTGTGACTGTCTTCGTGATTTTTTTAAGCTTAGTACCTAAGTTATTTACAATATTTATTGCCCGTAACTTAGTGCAAATTTAAAAAATAAAGTAACCTATGTTTCTCCATATTATGTTCAGAGATACATTGAGCTGTTCTGGAGTTATATAGTAACATACATACATTCTATCCATCCATCTAAACATTCAGCTTTATAATCTATTCATATAATAAATATGAAGTATCTGTTTGTAATATCAAAAGAAAAATTCCAGATATCGGGAAGATGATGTATTTGGGTTGCTGATAACGAAAATTGCATTAAATTTTTTTTTGTCTGTCTGTCCGCAAGCAGCGTTTGTTCCGGGTAATCTCCGAAACAGCTGGGCTGATAACGGAACTTTCACTGAAGGGTAGCCGACATGGATGGGCATATAGAATACATTTTTTTTAATTCCGCGCTGTCAAAATCGAACGCTATCTCTGGAACGGGTGCTAATTTGGACGGGACTTTGACTGGAAGGTAGTTGTTAAAAGATAGATGGACACAAGAATGTTGTGCGCTAACGAAGTTTACGAAAAGTAAGAAGTAGGATTTAAAATAAATATTAGATAAGACTATACTACATTTTAAGACTGGCAGTGTGAATTTATTTGTTTACAATATATCTTCATATATCATTGGTGATAGCAACATTGTTATTCAGTATTATAATAAAACCGTTGACATTTACGTGTTGTTATTGCCATGACCAGTTTTAATGTTAAAGATCACTAGACATAATGTTATTTTTAAAAGTACAAACAACTAGCTGTTGCTCGAGACTTCGCCCGCGTGAAATTAAAAAAACATAGCCTATGTTACTCACAGATAAATTACCTTTCTAACGGTGAAAGATTTTTTTAATCGGCCCAGTAGTTTTTGAGTTATTTCAATACATACAAAAATACAAATCTTTCCTCTTTATAATATTAGTATAGAAGTATAGATTACTAAAAAACCCTACTTTGTTACCAATGTGAATGGATGGATGTTGGCTGTTTCTCCAAAACTTCTAACAAAACATCAAAAGATCTGAATGAAATTTAGCATAGATAGAGAACATAGTCTAGACACAGAGGCTAGTTATTTAATTTTAATTCTGTGCAAAGTTGGGTGAAAAAGCGAGTAATATATTATTCTAACACTTACCTATCTTTATCTCTTTCCTTTTCTTTAACTTTCTCTCTTTCCGTCTCTATTTTCACTTTATCATGTTCAACTTTCACAATCACTTCACTTTTCACTTTATCAGGGTCCGTTTTAATACCAGTACATATAGCGGGAAAGACTTGTGATGAAGAGGCTTTCTCCGGTTTCATCTTCAAAGGTAGTTCCAAATTACCATAACATGGTAACTCTCTTCTCGGTGTCGTTTGGAACTTGATCGCTTTTAGCGCTAAACTGAAATGTGTCGCTGGTCTTCGGAGATTGGTGTGTTCTAGAAGGATATTCGACCTGGTCACTCTGGGATATTTATATCTCGGCATGGATTTCTGGAAGTGTGCATTGATGATCTTCAACTGTCGGGAGACTGATGAGAAGATGCGTTTCGTGACGTCATCACGTGGTATAGTTTGGTTGAGTTTTGTTTGCGTCCATGAAGCATTGATTCCACCGAACCAGGCTTCATTAAATGGTGTTTGATTAATCTCTAATAAGCTTCCTTTATCTTGATTAAATAATAACGGGTTGACAATATTTGGGGATTTCTGCACAACATGCAGAGTTAACATGGCAGCATCTCCGAATCCTCCAGAATCAAATACCGGCCATATTTTACTCATTTTTGGTGGCTTAGAGTTTTCTCCCCATACGCATACTTCTTGAGAATCGTTGCTGCGTTTACGTTTTTTACCTGGAATGTACAACAAAATTATTAAGTACTTTTATATATTGTTGACTTCGCCCGCAAGAAATAAAAAATAATAATAGAATATAGCCTGTGTTGCTCACTGATGACATAGCTTTTTAATGGTGAAACAATTTTTTAAATAGTTCCAGTAGTTTTTGATTACAATACATACTTTAGTGTAGGCTCCGAGCCCCTCGGTGGGGATGTATAGTGAGCTAGTAATGATGATGATGATGACATACAAATATACAAATCTTTCCTTATAATATTAGTATAGATGTTTATTTGAAATCCATTTTTAAGACTAACATGTTTGCAATTTTAAGATTAAGTGTGGCATTTAAATTAATCAATATTAACGAAGAAAATAGTGTGAAAGTGTGTCAGCATTGGCTAAACTTATACAGTCCAGATTTATAAAAATCAAGAAGAGCAGAAGAGCCCCAAAACTGTTGTAGAAGCTGAACTAAATATAGAAGCGGGAGTGGTTTATAAGGACTGCTGTTGTAACAGATATTGTGTTGAGCACTTTTAAGGGTATTCCCGATTTTATAGTAATAATCTATACTAATATTATAAAGAGGAAAACTTTGTATTTTTGTATTTTTGTATGTATTGAAATAACTCAAAAACTACTGGGCAGATTTAAAAAAATCTTTCACCATTAGAAAGGTCATTTATCTGTGAGTAACATAGGCTATATTTTTTAATTTCACGCGGGCGAAGTCGCGAGCAACAGCTAGTATGTCATATAAGAGTAACAGTAATCATTTTTTAATAATTACAACTGTAATTTTTTACTTTGGACAATATTAGCTTGTGCTATTACTCAGTCTCCATGTAAATTGTAAACATAGTTGTAAGAAGGTACTTGTAACCTCACAAAACTTTTCAATAAGCAGAGTATTGTTGCCAGTCTCTCCCAAACAAGAATAAAACTGAAAACACTCGACACTGGCCCAATCAGCTAAGGCCATAAACAAGAAATTGAACTGAACCTCAGGTCACTAAGTAATCTATACTAATATAACAAAGCGCAATCACACACATCTTTGTTGCCTAAGATGTCAGCAATCACAGCATATTTTTGAATAATACTTTTTTTAATAAAAAGCCCTACACTTATGTCACGCTTTAGGCTATATATTTTCTCGCTACTAAACTTAAGGGTAAATAAATTGGATAAAAACCCTAACGTGGGAAAGAGACCATAAGTGCCAACATCAAGGAAGAAAGGTTGCCATGGTTTGTCATCATGGCATGCCATTTTGACATTTGCAATTGATAATTTGACAAATGTAGGTATACAATGAAATATTTTTTTTATAATTTCACTCGGATGAAGCGCCAAGGGAACAGCTAGTCTATCTATGAAGAACATTGAATGATCTTTAAAATTTATGTAGTACAACAAATATTATATGAATAGATAGATCTCTTTTAGTACATCTATATTTAATAGTACATAAATCTTTTAACAGTTTAAAACTTTACTTAGGTACTTTAGTTACTTCATCATCTCCTCCTCTTTATCCTACTCCCGTAGGTTCGGCGCACCGGGTTTTCGTCCTCCAAATAACTCTGTCATCCGTCATCTCAGTCATCACACCCTTCTTGATCATGTCACCTTTCACGCAATCCATCCATCTCTTTCTAGGTCTACCTCTACCGATGTACCCCTCCACATTCATAACTAACGTCCTTCTTGTTACATGCAATTCATCTCTTCTCATAACATGCCCATACCACTTTAGTTACTTAAACTCAGTTATTTCATGGTGAATGTGGCAACAATATTAATCAATAAGAAAAAAATTATTATTTTGACCACTCTGTGATATAATTTTCATGTTATAATGTTCGTAAGATATGTTTCTTAGCATGAATATGGCGCATGCAACTGTGCCGAAATATCGGGAGCTAAAACAACCTAATTATGGTAAGAAACCCATATCTTACAAACATTATATTTGTAAAAACCACAACAGTATATAGTTATAATTTTTATGTTATCTACATTATTATTTGTAGAAAATGTTTCAAACTTTTTTTATAAGAGCAGTGGGGCGAAGTCATCAGGAGCACTGAGATCAACAACCAAAGGAACTGCAGATGTGTTGTTAGCCTTTGAGAAGGTGACATGAATGAGAAGTGAAACTGATTCTCGGTAAATGGACATGCCAATTTGCATGTGTGGGATAAAAGTAGGGTGATGTTATAACTCCAAAAACTATGGTCCAACGCAAAACATTACTAATTTAGACCAATAACTTTAAAAAACCTAAAAAAGTTGCAATTTTGCATGTTACTACACTTTTAGTGATGCTGGAACATTCTAGAACATTTTATGTTGTTTGTATAATACAAATTTTATATTTTTATTTGTACTAGTATGACAAATAGAAAGTGAGTGCATAACACAAGGTCATGTACTGTTGCAATCGAAAATATTACAATAGTATTGGTTTATTTGATTTATTGTAAATTTCAATGTAAATTGAATAATTATTATTTCAATTTATATTCTGCATGTGTTGATAAACAGTTATGACCTCCAGTGATATGATGTAACAAAGAATTTGATAGGTTAACTGTTTTCCCACCAAAATGTTTTATAGCCCATATGACTCGAAATCCAGCATATAGAAGAATGTATGGGTATTATTATTATTTGTAATAAGACAGTCTAAGGTTTCTTACCTATAGAATCAATAGATGCGTGTGTGGACTCAGTTGACATACTTGGATCGTATCCCAGTTTACAAAGTTTCTTATGATCTTGAGTCATTCTACGACGCTTAACATCTTCACCGGCGTCCCCAGCATTACTTGAATTACAATTATCATCGGACAAACTAGGATTTTCACTTAGTTTTACGTGGGATTCCAAATGTTCATTCGACGCCATTGTTTCGTGGAAATAATGAAACGTCGACGAAGTAAACAATGTTTTTCAATTAGATTATAACACGTATAACTAAATAACTGATACGATCGTGGTGTACATTTAAAACGACACAGTAAAAGAGAAACACATAGAAATCGCATAAAAAACAACTTGAGACGCCATTTACTTGGCTGCCTCGTACTTTTTTGTTGAGTTTTTTGTGGTGTTGTTACATCGCGATGTAAGTCACAGGTAACATTTGATACGGCCAGTGAAACGAAAATTGATTTTGTAATTTATTCCAATATTGTAAAATTAATAAGTATTTTAATTTAGGAGTAAATCCCTTAAATTATAATTATGAGACCTGATAATAAATGCTAAAATAATCAAAACTTTGGAAAAACAGCGCACTCTGTTGTCAAAAGATAGAACGTTGAAACGTCACCCAGCCTTCATGTCACGTCCTTTGCATTTTTTTTTACATAATTGATTCTAGAGGTCGCTTTAACATTTATTTAAAAAGTTTTTTTAAGAAGTTAAGAAGAAAATGATTAGATTTATAATTCACGGAATAGCTTTTACGGTAAACTACCGTTACCTAACTGAAGTCATCACATAAGCAGTTATGTGCCTGGCAAATATCTTTATAATAAAACTTCTTGATTAGGCCTTTTCGAGAAAAATCAATAGAATCGAGTTGTTTATATTAATTTAATCTTTTATGCTAATATGTAAAAAAATTGATTTACTTAATCCTTATTTTAAAGATACAATATTTATAATGTTTAAAACAATTATCTTATTTTTTCTCCATCATCATCAACTTGCCCTTATCCCTTACGGAGGGTCGGCACAGTATGTGCTACTCTTCCATACATTTCTATCAGCCGTCATATCTGAATCCACTCCCTTAAGCATATCCTCTTTCACACAATCCATCCATACTTTCTTCGGTCTTCCTCTTTGTAGCCATCCACATTCATTCTTAACACTTTCTAGATTATGTCCCCATCGTCTCGTCGCATAACATGTCAATACGCTAACCTTTTGCTTCTTCATTTCTTACTTTTTTCTCCATCAGACTGAATATTAAGAAAACTGTCAGTTGGATGAAGGAGATATACATTTAATTAATTATGATTCATAAAAATGTGGCCAGTAAGACATTGCAGGAAAAAGAAAAACGTCTATTCTGTTTCAAGGAAAGCGAGGATAGGTAAGTTGCTTTTTGGTAAGATTCAAATATGCTATGACGTCTGTGTGGAATGTTACTAGACTAATTTTCATTTATTTTTATCTATTAACATTTTTATGGTACAAGTTAATTTCTCACCCAATGAAAATCATTTAACGCAACGCAATTAACATACGGCCAAATTCTGGAACGAATTTGAAACATTTTGCTTCGTAAGCACCGCGTACATTCAGTCAGACGTCATTTACTGAAACTTGGAGTTTAACCGTGATTTTATCAATACGTGTCGTTTCAATATTTGACCATTATTCTATCAAAAGCAGGAGATTTTAATTCCTACGTACATTTGTCTAACGGTTATAAAAGCTTTAATAAGTCTATGGTCCGACAGATATGATCGGCGCGTGTAAGAACGCCGAATTCTACCCGTGTATTTGTGTTTGTGGTATGAAATAGTCGCGGCTAGATGGAATAGATGCCTACACGCTCACACGTCCGCGGCCAGCGCCGAGCTATTTTTTTTCGCTGTAAAATATTGTAATCATAGATTATGTACAAACAGAGTGAATTGCAAACACAAATAAATCACAGATTAAAAATCGATTATTAACTATAGAGTTAATTTGAATTGAAATTAGTCGTATTGTAGTCATAGTAAATACTACGGGAGCGTTTTACTAATATTAAAAAAAAAACACCGAGATTTTATAACATTTTTTTCTGTGAATTTCTGAACCGAACATAACAAGATCTTTGTCAATCGTAGGACTAATTTATAAATTGTTGAATGGAAAACTTGCGATTCGATTATTGCTAACAGCCAACTTCTATTGGGGGGAGCAAAGGCGGTTTTAGTATTACAGGCGCCCTGGGCGAGATATCTAGGGCGCCCCTTACAAATCCATACGAAAAAAGGCGCCCTTTGTGTCCGTAGGCCTGGAGCCCCACCGCGTCCTAAGCCAGTTTTATAAAAGCTTTATTCTCTCTGAAGTTACCTACTCTGTACAGTTTAGGTCACATTATGTAACCGGCAGTTCGTAAATTTTGAATTCATTAACAGTCGGCGCGCGGCGTGCTCGGTGCGAGTTAAACCCGAACCAATTTGTATGCCACTGGCACCACTATTTGGCCCTGAATCGTTTAATTTGCGAATAATACATCACAATATTTTACTACGGCTCGTCTGAACGCGTTAAAATTCGCATTCAACGTCTGCATTAGTATTAATGGCGGGAAAACGAGTCAATGGCGATTCTATTACAAGTTTACAAGTAAACTTCGATTCCCGCGCTTTTTTTTTTAAATTACAAACCATTCATTACATTTTTTTATTTAATAATAATGAATAGAACGTTCACCTGATTTTAAATGTTTGTTTTTAAAGTTTTCGAAATAACTTTTACTACCAAGTTTTTTGCTTGCATTTGGAATAATCTCTTAATTCAATCAGACCTTTCCTAATCATTATAAAAGTGTAAAAAATCATTGTTTTTTATTATAAGGTAGCAAACGAGCGTGCGACCATCTGAATTCGCCGAGAAAGTGAAATCGGTGCCCATATACATCCGCAATTGCAGATGCGTTGCGTACCCTTAATCGGAGACGCACATAAAGAGGATATTTCCCCTTCCTATGCATCTCCTCCTCCGTCAAAACCACTTTCCCTACCTATCCTTTCCTTAAAAGAAAATGGTGGGAAAGGTAAGTGACTAAAATTAGGCCTCCGCTACCACACTCATCATTCACTCATCATACATCCCATTAGGAGGGTTGGGGGGACATAATCCAACGAATTAGTTGTCGCTCTGGGTACGACTGTCCTTTTGTTACTTAAAAAGATATTACGTTAATTATTAAAGCCAACAAAACAACATTCAAACATCAGTAGTACGTAGTCTAGAAGAACACAGACTACTTATTTTTGTTTTTTTTTACTATTTCACGCGGACAGAGTCGAAGGCGAAAGGCAGTAAATAGGTAAAAAATATATCTTTTGTCAAATTTTCCACATCGATAATTGTGTAGTGATTCATAACACTAAATACGTATTCTCTCGTAATTGGGAATTTCCGAGCCCGAAGAAAAGCAAATATATAAGTCGCATCATTTAATAGGATTAAGACATAATGACTTTTAAATTAAGAATTTATACACGTGCTATACATTCGGTATAATGTACAAGAGATGGCGTACAACTAAAAACTACTAGTTTTGCCAAAATAAGCGATTACTATCAATAATCGATGATAGAAGGAACATAGAAAGAAGATTTTTCCCTTCCTATACATCTCCTCCACGGCTAAATTCAATTCCCTTTCCCATCCCTTCCTTGTAAGAGAAAATTGGGAAGGAAAAGTGGAATAATCAGGCCTTTGACAAGCACACTCATTAAACTGTACGCGGAATTGCTTCTGGTTGTCACCTATCTGTGTGGCCGTATTGCACCGAGATACCAGCCCATTCGTGCAACAGATGTCTCTATGTTAACCACTGTTTAACCTTCTATATTAAGCAAAAGGAAGAATATTTTAAAATATTTATGTTTGAAAATTGCACAAAACATAACCTGTAACTTCACGTTTGGGTGAACAAACAAAAAAAAAACGTTCAAAGAAATTTACATGTACGTTTATTTATAGCGTCAATTGTTGTTTTTTTTTGTTTTTATAATTCCAATGGCATACAAACTCGTTTTAAAATAGCATACTTGGTGCGTTAATGGTAATTTGAAATGATTACAGTGAAATATAGTCAAAGAATATCAGAACCCTTTTATAGTCCTATTTCATTGTATTATCTGTGCTACTTACATTATGCCAGCACACTAGCGCCCTCAAAAAAGTGGCACCTTTTCGTACCATAACTGTCATGTCATGTTTTATTACCTTTTCACAATTTATAAAAATTCTGTCATTCAATGATTAAATGAAATGCAATTTATTGAAACTGCAGTAAATTATTGCTCTTACAAGCTAATTTTCGTATATTTTTTTTTAAAAAAGCAATTTGTTTAACAAAATAGAACAAAATAGTAACAAATTATAATGCGTGGGTGAAGTTTTTTCGTCATTCAAATAGAAAAAAGCAGTAAACTTTAACATACAGTTTAACTTATTTATATATTTAAGTAGGTAAATAATATCGGGTCTTTGTTTGTTTTTACAAAATAAAAAATCAAGAATCTCTCACTAGGGAATTTTGTAGTGATCCTTCGATTAAGCCTTAGGATAACAGAGGCCGCTTTTTATAGTACACTATTTGTACCCGTACGGCTTCATCCGCTTGAAATTATAAAAACTTTATTTTATTGTTTAAATTTGTCAAATTCTCAATTGAAAATGTCAAAATTAAAATTCACAAATGACAACGAAGGTATTTGACAATGGATAACAATTACCGTTACCATAATAACGTAGATTCCTTAATGTTGGCAGCTTGTAATTTATGGTCCCTTTCCCACATGAGGGTTTTTGTCCAATTTATTTACTCCCCATGTTTTATAGCGTAAAAATATATATCCTAAAGCGTGTAGTAAGTGTAGGGCTTTTTATTAAAAAAAATAATTATTAAAAAATATGCTGTAATTGCTGACATCTTACGCCACAAAATAGTGTTTTATTATATTAGTTTAGATTCAAAGTAAGGTTATTGCAGAATTTTGATCCTAAAAGTTAAATTATTTATTAATTATTAAATTTAATTAAAATATAATTAAATTTAATTAAAATTAAATAAATTATTAAAAGGCACGTTAAATTCTATACCGGCCGTTACAATTGTTTTTTTTAGTTTTTTTTGTGAAAATGTGAGATGAAGTGAACTCATATTGTAACGGATTATTGTAGTTATATGAGAAATTGCTTTACTACAAATGTTTTGGAATTCTCGACTTTTAGCGTAAAATGTAGTTTGTATTGGAGATTGCAGATTTTATAATGAATTGGACGGTAAACGTTTATCAGGATGGTAGATAAGTAATATTTTTCAGTCTAGATTTAGTTTAAAAGGCCAAACGCTTGTCAGTCATAACACTGAGTGATAGAAACCCGATAAATATATTTTCTTATCAGATAAATGAAGAATTTGGGGAAGTACCTTGTTATAAAGTTTTATAGATACTTATTTAGTTTTTATTATTGTATTTGAAGACTCAGTTTTTAATTTGCTTAGTATGTCTCACGCCCAAAGTTTTTTTAAATAGGGCTGTACAAACACATTATTAATTTTTTCAAAAATATTTTTGTTTTTAACTGTCGCGAAATTATAGCAAAACTAGCTGTTCCCGTGCGGCTTCATCCGCGTGAAATTATAAAAAACTTTATTTTATTGTTTATCTACATTTGTCAAATTATCAATTTCAAATGTCAAAATGACATGATGACAAACCATGGCAATCTTGCTTCCTT
>LD688951.1:3113339-3125428 GCA_003118335.3 Papilio memnon | reverse complement strand
CAATACAGACCCTTTGTTTTTATAATTGTAATCCTGAATATATGTTATTAGCATGATCAAAACTTTCTTATAAACTATTTATTTCTATACTAGCTTTCGTCCGAGATTCCGTCCGCATCATCATCATCAACTTGACCTTATCCCTTACGGAGGGTCGGCACAGTATGTGCTGCTCTTCCATACATTTCTATCAGTCGTCATATCTGAATCCACTCCCTTCTTAAGCATATCCTCTTTCACACAATCCATCCATAGTTTCTTCGGTCTTCCTCTTCCTTTGTAGCCATCCACATTCATTCTTAACACTTTCTGGTTTATGTCCCCATCGTCTCGTTGCATAACATGTCCATACCACGCTAACCTTTTGCTTCTCAATTTAAGTCCGCGTAGAATTAAAAAAAAAACAAAAGCAAGTAGCCTATGTGTTCTTCCAGATTATCCTCTACATCTATACCAAATTTCATCGAGATCTCTTTACCCGTCTAGGCTACAAACTTTAACAAACATCCATCCATCTAAACTTTCGCATTTATAATATTAGCAAGATTTTATTTATTTCTCGTACTGTTCTTTCTATAACCTTACCGTTCTTCCAGGCGATGAATTCAGCTGTCTATGGCGGGAGTGCGCACGCGCCCGTCGGCCATTTAATGCTCGTTATAAGTTGCTTATACATATGCGCGTTCATTCAGGACACAAACCTAATCGATGCCATGTAAGTTATTATGATATTTACTAAGTTTTTGGTATGTTTTAAGGACGCTCGGTTCTTTGTTCTTTCACTGTTAAACGTAGGCTTGTCCCTTAGAAAACTACTGCCTTGGTTAATAATATAAATAAATCAGTTATATTAGGAATATTAGAAACATTTTCTACAATTTCAATAATGGTCAGTCCTTGTTTGAAAGAAATGGAAACAAGGGAATTCAAGTCCTATCGTGGTTAGAATCTACTTCAACCTTCCCGGTTGTTTTAATAATATCACCTTCTGCAGAAATTAAATAGGTTTTTTAACAATCTTATTTTTATTTCGCTCTCCAGCATCCCGGTTGCGGTAAAGCATTCTCTCGCCTAGAGAACTTGAAGATCCACGTGAGATCCCACACCGGCGAGCGGCCGTACGCCTGCCCCGCACCCCACTGTAGGAAGGCTTTCTCGAACTCCTCAGACAGAGCCAAGCATCAGAGGACGCACTTTAATGCTGTAAGTTGAAACGAGAACAGATTAATTGAACAATGGCGCTAGTCGCTTCGCAGAAAACATTTTAGGTGTAGTGGGGCGTGATGACGTTGAGCCCCCACTTTCTTTCAGATACATTTTTTATATTATAAGGTGGCAAACGAGCAAGCGGTTATCTGAATCCGCCGGAATGGCGAAGCGACCGCTATCCATAGACACCCACAATTGCAGATGCGTTGCCTACCCTAAATCGACGAAGGAGGAGACGCACATAAAGAGGATATTTCCCCTTCCTATGCGTCTTCTCCACTATCAAATCTACTTATCAATATCATTAAAACTTCCTTTTTTTGCAGAGACCATATGCTTGCGGTGCTGCCGGCTGCGGGAAGAGATATACGGACCCCTCGTCACTCCGCAAGCACGTGAAATCGCACCCCCACGTGACCAGCGTGCCTCGAACCTGCATCCCCCCCTCCAGGCCGCTCCGCAGACCGGAGCACGAACAGTTGGTGCCCAGCTCGCCGGCTAAGTTAACAACTCTAAGATGTATCAGAGACAAGCTTACCGTACCGAAATTACAGAAACTTTAAGTGCTGCCTATTACAATCTAGCACATTGAAATCATAGTTGCCTTATAGATGTTAATAGAAGGGCAAATAGGCCCAATATGGCTATATTGTGATAGCATCTTACCAGCAGTATCGACGATAGGGTAGGGCGACTGCCCAGGGCACCGGACATAAATGAACGCCATATGCGCGTAAAGGGACGCCTATTTTTTCGTATGGGTTTATATTGCAGTTAAGGGGTACTGTAGGTACTATAGAACCACGGTTATATAAGTTTTAATGTTGATGGGAATAGCGAAAGTAATTAAATAATAAGAAATTCAATGGAATTAAGAGTAGATAAGCCTAAGAACTGCATTGTACGGAGTTTATTGTGTTTAAGGAAGCTGTAAATAGATCGAATTCGCTCAATCCAAAGACTGTAAAAACACGATTGGCTCAAATAGTGTAGATGTTAAATATTTTTACGTTTAAGTTATGTTTACAAATGTGTTTAAAACACGCTCACCTGGTTGCGGGGACCAATTTTACTTAATGTAAAATATTAAGTTTATAAAATTACAAAAGTTTATAAAATACTAGAATTTTTTGAACCATAGCCAAAAGATTATTTTTAATCTTCCCACTCGTATTAGATTTTGCAAATTTTTTTTTACAGTTTTAAGGTTTTATGAATTGTTTAAAGTATTAAACTGTTTAAGTAGTTTAATGGTGTCTAACAGATCTCTTTACGAACTCAGAGGGTCTATCACGAAAATTTTTTACTTACACTTTAACTTGCAAGAATAATATAAATTTTGTCGATTACGTTACGAAAACGTACTCACTAATATTCGCGATAAGCCCTCAGATGTGTTTACGATACATTTATAGTTGAAATCTATATGGGATCTTTGAGATCGAGCAGAAATTTATACCCGTGTGAAACGGTGTAGAATTTTTTTTGACGCTCTGTGAACGTTACGTTTGCTAAATGTAAGCTGATTGCATTAAAATGTTAATTAGGAGATAAATCCATACTCAATATGTTTTATGCTATAAGTAACAATTCAAAAACACCTATATTTGCTCAATTATTATAAATTAAAATGTTATTTTAAGTTTTAATGTAAGATTTTATAAGTTTATTTATAAAAATCTAAGTATCGCTCAATGAAAAAACATGGAAGTGTAACTTATTTTTTTTAAGAATATTATGGCTACAGCCTTTAAGCAAAGTATAACTTCTGTCAAAGAATAATTACTTCTATCAAATAAACGCAAAAAGAACTGTTGCTGGCGCCATCTACTCCGAGCATCCAGTTTTCTCTTCATTCTATATTTTTATATTATAAAGAGGAAAGATTTGTATTTTTGTATGTATTGAAATAACTCAGAAAGTAATGTTCTGATTTCAAAAAATCTTTTACCTTAAAAATGCCACGTTATTTAACATAGGTTATATATTTTTATTCCACGCAGATGAAGTCGCGAGCAACAACTAGTAAGTTCTCATTGTCTGACCCGTTGGACGCTTATGTAACTAGGACCAAAGCAACAGTGGGCAACTGAATTGGGATAGCTGTATCTATGTACAAATTTGCATGCTTTCCGAAGAATCTCTTTGATTTTTAAAATAGTTTTGTAAGTGTATTTTCCATTTTAAGATCTCTACATTGCTCACTTTTATTAGGTAGATTTGACAGCGACTGTCGTTTATTTTTTAAGTCGAAATTGTAAGGAAAATAAAGACTTTTGTCTTTACGTTTTGTGTTTTTTTTAACCGACTTCCGAATAGGAGGAACTCAATTCGTCTGTATTTTTCATGTGCGTTACGCGATATCTACGGCACTGGTAGACCGATTTTGAACATTCTTCTCTTATCCGAAAGGTAGTGCTTGCAGGACTACGGCGTAGTTAAATAGTTCAGCTCAAAATCGCGTGACGAAAATTGGGGTCTTTTTTCTTTTTTTGCTTAAATAACTGCAAAGTTTACAGTTTCTTGGGATAAGTGAACTTATTGACTTCTATCTATAATAGCATTTTAATTCATTTATATCTAGAAACCGATCTATAGATCGGAATGACAATCAGGATGTCTTACTTATTGCAAAAAACTTTTTAAACGTTTCGTTTAATTTCTATCACCTATTATGGACCAATCACTTATTGACTTGAGCTAGCTCTTAAATATTTTTCATTTACAACTAGTAAGCCCCGGCTTCACACAGGCCCAATGCTGATACGAAAATGTGTATTTACGACATCGCATTAGTATTTCATATATCACTAATGACATGTATCTTATTTCATATCATTCTATATATTTTACATGATTTATATATAAAATAAATAAAATATATTATATAAAAAATAGAGCACCACCGGCTGCGAAATCCGATGACTCAAGCAACCAGTGGTCAGGGCTGCAGAGACAGGAACCTCCTCACAATGCGTGCGGTTTCTAAAATAACCGCCTTTTGAATCGGGCCCTTAATCCAACTGTCTAGCGAGAGCTTCTTAAGATGTTGGTCGAAGCTCTTCGCTATAAGCCCGTGCACCGAAACGACTATCGGAATAATGGTAGTCGATTTCATACGCCACATGGCGGTAACCTCGTGAGCCAGATCTAAATATTTTAATAATTTTTCATTTTCGGCTTTCACGAGATTCTCGTCATATGGGATAGATATCACTAATATTATTAGTATTTGTCTATTAAATTATACACAAACTTCCATCAAAATTCGTTGCAAAATTTAAAGATCTAAACTTACATAGGGACGGACAGAGAGCGGGAAGCGATTTTGTTTTAAACTAACTGTTCCCGTGCGGCTTCATCCGCATGAAATTATAAAAACTTTTTTATTGTTTAAATTTGTCGAATTCTCAATTGCAAATGTCAAAATGACATGACATGGTGACAAACCATGGCAATATTGCTTCCTTGATATTGGCAGCAACTTATCGTCTCTTTCCCACATTAGGGTTTTTATCCAAAATATTGACCCCCTAAGTTTAATCGCGAGAAAATATATAGTCTAAAGCGTGACGTAAGTGTAGGGCTTTTTATTAAAAAAATAACTATTCAAAAATATGTTGTAATCACTAACATCTTAGGCAACAAAGAAGTGTGTGTTTACGCTTAATTATATTACTTGAGATATAGATAAGTAGATGTCTAGTGAAGTTATTTTTCTTATATTTTTGTCTATTTATTATCCCTAAAAACACTTTGTCTCAGCTAATGCCCTTGTCTAATAAATTCGAATAATCAGCGAACTGATTAATACGGTAACCTAGCATTGGCCTAAGCATTCGTACCTACAAAATCTAGATACAATGTTGTTATCATAGAAAGTACATGGCCTAGGGTCACTGCGGCGCGCGTGTAAGTTCATATATAAGCGGTGTGGAATCCAGGATGAAACAGAAGTGTCTTCTCAATCGGCAAAACCACCAACATCTGCTGACAGACCTAACTCAAGATGAAGTTTCTGGTGATAACGGCGCTTTTAGGTGAGAATTTGTTTTAAATTTCTGTCATATTGCATAGTTTGCTTGTTATATTTTATTGTAATATTTTGGTATTCCTTCGTGTAAGTAATTTTTAACGTACCATTTTTGAGATCACTAAAGAAGTAATATTTTTAATTCGTGTAAAATATCACAACAAAGAAAACATCTTATTCTCGGCACCCCCATTTGAAGTAAAAAGTTTTTATCCTACTAAAGTCTAAACGGATATTTTTTGTTTTTCAGTCGCCGTTTCATCTGGCCACTTAAGCAGTGAAAACCAACAATCTAAAGATAAACAGCAATGGCCGTGGCAAGCGGGCAAGGTGTACCGCTACGATGTGAAGTCCCACACCCTAGCGCGCCTGCACGAGGGCGCTAGCTCAGGCAGCGCCTTTAAGGCTAGGCTCATTGTGCGCGTCAAGGCACCCGGACAACTCCAGGCCAAACTTGAAAACCCCCAACATGCACAGGTCAACCAGGAGCTTAGGTCGGACGGTCAATTACCTCAAGACCTCAAGTACCAACCGGCGCAAAATCTCGATAAACCCTTCGAGATCAACCTTGTGGGCGGTCGCGTTCAGTCCCTCAACTTGCCATCATCGGTACCATTAGCTCAAGAGAACTTGCTCAAAGGTCTCATCGGTGCTCTGCAAGTTGACCTCTCGGCGCACAGAAACGTGCGCAGCCCTCACGACACCTACGACAAAGATATCCAGCAGGGTAACTTCAGAAAGATGGAAACCGACGTCACTGGTGACTGTCAGACCTTGTACACAGTATCCCCAGTCGCATCAGAATGGCGTCGTGAGCTTCCCAAATTCGCCGAAGAAGAGGAACCGATTGAAATCACCAAGAGCAAGAACTATGGCCACTGTCATCATCGCGTCGATTACCACTTCGGTGTACCCGAAGGCGCTGAATGGGCCGGTACCGCTCACAAGACCGGTGAAGACCAGCTAATCAAACGAGCCACTGTTGCCCGCATCCTCGCCGGCAAGCAGGGTCCTATCTACAAAGCGGAAACTACCAGTACTGTCCACGTGCATCCTCATTTACACGGCAAACAAAAGGCCGAAGTACACAGTCACGTGAAAGTAACGTTAGAGTCGCAAGAACAGGACAATGAGCCTGAGTGGGAAAAACCGGAAGGTGGCCGACCGATCCAAAATCTCTTGTATTCCCTTACACCCAAGCAGGTGAACATCGAAGACAGTTCCTCTTCGTCATCATCCTCATCTTCGGAGTCTCATGAGCATCGTGATCAACAGGAATATCATCACGAATCCCCAAAAAATAGGCAACGCCGTTCATCAGGACCCAAAAAGATCGTAACTGTTAACAAGGTTGTTATTAAGAAGCGTAGTAATGATCGGTCTAGCTCCTCAGATTCGTCAAGTTCTAGCCAGTCAAATTCTGCGTACATCAACGATGATGTACCAAGGAGCAACGAACCAGCTTACGCCGCTCTTTACTTAAACCCTCAACCGCATGGCGACAAGAAACAGAACCCGATGAACGCCCAGAAACTGGTCCAGGAAATCGCCCAGCAATTACAGAATCCCAACAATATGCCTAAAGGTGATTTCCTTTCCAAATTCAATATTTTGGTACGTATTATTGCATCTATGAGCTCGGGACAACTGAGCCAGACCAGTCGCAGTATCGAAATCGCGAAGTCCTCAAACAACAACGTGAAATCTGATATGTGGATGATCTATCGCGATGCAGTCACACAGGCCGGTACTTTACCTGCATTCCAACAGATCAAATCTTGGATCGAGACGAAGAAAATACAAGGAGAAGAAGCCGCAGAAGTAACAGCATCTCTGCCAAACACTCTTCGCTATCCGACAAAGGAACTGATGGCACAATTCTTTGAACTCGCTATGAACGATGATGTTCGTCAACAGAGGTTCCTTAACAACAGTGCTTTGAATGCCGCTACCAAGTTCATCAACAAGGGCCAAGTTAACAACAGGACCGCCCATTCCTTCTACCCCACTCACATGTACGGACGTTTATCTAGCAAAGACGACGACTTCGTCCTTAAACAAGTATTGCCACGCCTTCAACAGGAATTATCGCAAGCGGTACAAAACGAAGATCGTCACAAGCAACAGGTTTACATTAAAGCAATTGGCAATTTGGGACACAGAGCTATCCTGGAAGTATTCGCTCCATACCTTGAGGGTCATATCAGAGTGTCAAATTATATTCGCACTCAAATGGTGAATAATTTAGATACTCTAGCCAAACAAGGAGACAATCACGCCCGCGCTGTGTTGTACAGTATCTTGAAAAACACTGCTGAACATTATGAAGTTCGAGTCGCCGCTATTAGGAACATTTTCATGGGACGTCCTAATAGTCCTATGATGCAATCAATGGCTGAAATGACTCATAAAGATCCCAGCATTCAAGTTCGTGCCGCATTGAAATCTACCATTGAATCAGCAACTGCGTTGAAGAATCCTCGGTACTTCGATCTGTAAGTATATAACAGTTTATTGAATTAGTGACCCATACAAAGCATATATTTTACTTAGTATTAATTTGATTACAGTGCCCGAACTGCACAAGCTGCCAAGGATATGCTGACCAAGGAAGACTTCGGCGGACAAGATTCTGCTAAATACTTTGACGAGAACCATGATGAAGATAGCGACAATACCATCTTGAGTGTCGTCTCCCAAATTGGTAGCCGCGACAACCTCTTGCCTAAGCAATTTAACTACGTGTTGAAGAACAAAGCTGGAGGCTGGGATAAACCAGAATCAGTGAGTAGCTTTATTCTTCTGTATGTTTAAATTGTTGGTTTCCTATATTATTATTCTTTAAAAAATCTGCAAAAGGTTTCGACAGATTCATGTGAAGTTGGAAAAACAATTTAACGTTATTGCAATACTTTGTTTTTTTAGATTTCGGCATCTGTATCGAGCGTTCAAAAAGTTGTGGATTATTTGAAGGAGCAACTTTTTGGTAAAAATCCCAGAGACAACAACGATGATGCTAACCACAAATATTCTGCCAAGAAGGTCGCTCAGATGCTGAATATCAAACGCAACAATGATGAACCGTTAGGCGCATCGTTCCAAGTTAACTTCATGAACCAGGATAGATTCTTCGCATTTGACGAAGGCGATTTACAACTGTTAGCCCAAAGCATAAAGCAATACGCTCAGGAATTCCAAAAGGGAGTCGACAAGCATTACACGAAGGTTTTCAATCAGGACCAAGTTTCCGTCATGTTCCCAGTAGCCACTGGTATGCCCTTCATCTACAAATACAAGGAACCAACTGTCGTCCACATCATGAGTAAGGCAAAGGGACAATACGAAAAGAAGTCGCCGAAAGAATTCTCTGGATCGATTGACAAGAACATTCACTTCACATACGCTAAGAATATCGATGGTAGCGTTGGCTTCTTGGATACGTTGTCGAACCAACACTCTAGTGCTGGAGTCGTAAACAAATTCCAACTGCACATCCCAATTAAGATGCAAGTCCAAATAAACACCGGAGACGTTCAAGTGTCTATTTCTTCGCTCGAACCGGAGCAGGATCACACCATCTTGCATTACAGCACTTGGCCGTACACTGCCAACCAGAAGAAGGATTCGCTCACACCAATCTCTCAAGACCCGACCACTAAATTGGTCGCACGCAACAACAAGGTTGTCGCTGTCGATACCAAATTCGGTCAACAAGTCGGTGTACAATTCCAGCTACAAGGATATTCGTATTCTAATGATTACAAGAGCATAAGAAACAAATTTGATTGGGATCATCCAGTTTCGAGCATTGCATCTGCCATTTACCAGAAAGACATTGCTCAAACACATTTCAACCTCAAACATCTTGGAAAACAATCGAAGAACAAGGACGCAAAGTTAACGTTCGCATATGGTTAGTTCGTTATTAATTAAATTTAATAAAAATCTCTGAATTTCTTACAATGTTATACAATATCTCTTAATTACAGACGAGTTCTACAACCAAAAGCAAGATGGCCAGTACAACCCTACTGCTTCTGAGGTTAAAGACGCCTCACCAAACAGCGAAGAACGCCGCAAGGAGCTCGTCAAGCGAGCAGTTACTGGTATCAACACGGCGAAAGCACAGGTAGTCGACTTCAGTGTAACATTCGAGGGACCACAGAAAGTAGAATACGTAGCCACAGCCGCTATCGGTGACAGCCCCGTTGATGACAAGATTCAATACGCTATTTTCGCCGGAAAGAACTCGCCCCAAGGCAACAGCCAAATTAACGGTGTAGGTAAACATAACAAGCCTGAACCGACAACTTTCAACTACCAAGAGGCTCTGAAGAAGGACCATAAAATGCCTTTCGATTTCGACATTCGCTACGGTCCGAGTGGAAATATACACATCAACGGACAGGCTGAGCGCAGCAAGAAATACGGCGACGAACTTAAGAAGCAACCCCAAGCCAAACAATGCGACGAGGAGACTGCTCAAGGCAACCAATACCAACGCGCTTGTTACGAAATGATCGTAAAATCTCAAGCTCCCGACAGTTTGAGGGCGACCGTGACCTACAAAGATGTGAGCCCAGCTGTCAAGAACTTGGCATTCCAAGCCTACAAGATCGCCGAAAGCTTGGGCTTCTGGCAAACTGAAGTAAATCCTTTCAAGACGTTGCCAGAGGGTAGACTGGAATTTAGCGCTGAAGCATCGTACTTATCCAACTCCCTGCATTTGACTTTGAACTCCAAATACGGCGAAGTTCAGGTCAGGAACATGCATATACCTGATGTAGCTCCTCACGCCGCATCCGCTTACAGGCCGTTCAAGACTCATGAACGTTTAGCCAACCATTACAGCCGTCAACAATATCAACGTAAGTTTTATCTTTTGTGGTTAACTAAACACTTTTTATTACAAAGTAATTTCAGTACAGTATAATGTACGCTCACAAATTCAGGCTAATTCGCAGAAACAAATGTCATTGTATATCCAAGTATCTGATAATTATTTTTTGAACAGCTTACTGCTCCGTTGATGGTACTAGAGTAAAGACATTCAGCGGCCGTAGCTACGAGTACCCGTTGACAAAATCTTGGCACGTTGTCATGCAACAAGACGACGAGTACCCCGGCCAGTCGAGGGAACAGTTCGCCATCTTAGCAAGGAAGCCTAACAACAACGAGAAACAGCAGGAGCTATACATATCGTACAAGTAAGTTCTACTCATCAACAGTATATATTCTCTATAGTAACTGGTCCATTTCATATCTTAATTTATTAGAAAAGACATGAAACTAATTGTAAATTTGTTTCTACAGATGCGAACATGGAAAACACTTGGAAATCGAAATCCAGCCTACTGAAGGTTCCAAACAACAGCAAGTCAAAGTGACTACCAACACGAAGAAGGTTTCCGATGGCGACTTGACAATGTACTGGGATGATGATGAAGATAAGCCCATTCTGCAGTACCACACCGAATCCGATGGAGCTCTCATGTTGAACATCCGCGAAGATCGCCTTCGTATCATGTACGATGGATACAGATCTGTGGTACTTAACCGTGAAAGCCGCAACAGCTCTAGAGGCATCTGCGGACAGATGAGCGGTGAAAAACGCGATGACTATCTTACACCTAACGGCCTCGTCGACAAACCCGAACACTACGGCGCTTCCTACGCTTTGGACGATGAGAACAGCGATCCTAAAACCAAACAGTTGAAGGAACAAGCTAAGGAAAAGGCATATGAACCCGAAAACCACTACACTACCATTCTCCGATCAGACCAAGAGTGGAAAAACGCGATGCAATCGTCATCGTCCTCAGAAGAGGATTGGGGATCACAGAACGTGTACAGATCGAAGAGTTATTCGAAGCAACGTGGGCCCTGCAAGGTCCAACAGCAAGTTCAGTACTACGAGAACCACGGAGAAATTTGCATCACCACCAAACCATTAGACGCTTGCCAGTCTTATTGCCGCGGTGATGGTTACAAGGTCCAGGCCGCTCAAGTCGTGTGCAGACCGAAGTTGGACCAACAGTTCCGCGCGCACAGAGACCAGATCAAACAGGGTCAAAACCCGCAGGTGAACGGTGTACCACAGAACAAGCAATTCAGAGTACCAAGTTCTTGCCAAGCGTAAAATAATTCACCATTAACTTGACCAGGCATGATATTGGACCGATTACTATAATATTATTTATTTATTATAATATAGTATGCTATCAATTTGACATTATAGTATTTATGTATGACAAATTTTTTGTATGTATTTTATGTAAATCTTATATATTGTTTATGTATTTAAACTGATTTTATATAGTATTATTATATATAACATAATGTAGATGTAGTAAGCAAATGAAAAAATAATAACAAAAAAAATTATATTATAACGAAATATATGAAGTAAAAAATAGATACTGTTGTTTATATTATTCTTAAAATAGTCATCTGTAAACACTAACTAATGGAAACAAGTAACTTTACGCCTTACCAATTTCAAATAAGGCATTTGCAATACAAAAACTCATAACATCTATACTAAATTGAAGAGAGCCAACACAAAACTGTACAAGTATACGACTAAGTATAAAGAACAATTTATAATAATTACAATAATTATTAAATATTGAACTTTTTTAACGGCATTTTCTGTCAGAATCTGACAAGAAAGGTATCGATCTATTTAGTTTTCTGGTATCTGTGGCTTTTGTTTCTACTGTAAAACTAAAAATAGTTTGTAATTTTGTTAATTAAATAGTTGTAACTGTTAATTAAAAAAAAAGTAAGCAACCTAATACTTTAATAAGGATCTATGAGTCTATGGTAGCGATATTATAACATCGCT
>LD688951.1:2986529-3012119 GCA_003118335.3 Papilio memnon | reverse complement strand
CCATTCGTGCTAAGATGTTAACGCCGGCTCTACCACTGTTTATTTCTTTGATATGTACAATCGGAGAATTAGACGGTTTCCATATTTTCAGGTTTAGAAGAATTTAAGACATGAAATATCACCAATGTTAATAAGCAACAAGCATTTAGAGATTTCTAATACATTTCACATCTCTGAGATAGAACCTTAAATTGTTATCGAATCTAGAGATTAATCATAGAGTTATCAAGGATTCAGAGGACAAGGATTGAGATCGTCGGTGGCTCAGGGGTTTGAGCACTTAACTTGTAATCTATAGGTCCTGATTTCGAATCCCGCTATGTACCAATATATTTCGATTTTCGAATTTCATATGTACATATTTTACCTGGCGTTCTTACGGCGAAGGGAAACATCGTAATAAAACCTGCATATTCAAAGAAGAAATTCAAAGATATGTGTGAAGTCAACCAACCCGCAGTGGGCCAGCGTGGTTTTGACTATGACCTAGTCACCCCTTACAGTGGGGACATATAGTGAGCTGGTGATGATGATATCCAGGATTAATGTTTACAATATTTGGATATTGTTACATGGGTAAACATTTGTTATTTTTCATCTACAACACGCATACATATCTCTTTCATAAGGTGACGGAATACAATTTATTCACAAAATGAAATAGGTGACGTCCCATGGGAAATCCGAAGCCGGTTCGTTTTATATGATATCTGTATTTATTTGCGATAGACGCATCCACGTGAAATATTATTTCGCATCAAAAATATACGTTTAATTTATTAAACCAACATCTATAAAAAGAACATTAAAACAACGTTGTAAAGGTGATTTATCTATCATGGGACGGTCCATGCCTTCATTGCCCCCGCGAATAAAACAAAACTAGTATTACAAACTGATCTATAAATAGTCATAAACTTGTCATTTTTCATTGAAAATCGGTTATTGATAAGCATTTCATTAGTAACAAAAAAATACTAGAGGCCTTCCTTTGATCCACCCCCACTCTCCGCTAGATTATCTATACTAATATAATAAAGCGTAAATACACACTTCTTTGTTGCCTAAGATGTCAGCAATTACAGCATATTTTTGAATAATTCTTTTTTTAATAAAAAGTCCTACACTTACGTCATGCTTTAGGCTATATATTTTCACGCCATTAAACTTAGGGGGTAAATATTTTGGATAAAATCCCTAATGTGGGAAAGAGACCATAACTTGCTGCCAACATCAAGGAAACAAGATTGCCATAGTTATTCATCATGTCATGTCAATTAGACATTTGCAATTTATAATTGGACAAATGTAAACAGTGAAATAAAGTTTTCATTCGGATAAAGCAAGGGAACAGCTAGTACTTGATATTTTTACAAACTATCACTATGACTGCCTGTCCTTATCCCCCTTATATGTATTAGGCGCACCAGGTTTTCATTTTCCAATCAGTCTATATTCCGTTATCTCAATCTTCACACCCTTAATGAACTTTCTGGCAATCCATCTATTCTAGGCTTACCCCTACACATTGATAATAAATATTCCATACTAGGTATTGAGGTATAAGTACAGATAAAAAAGCTCACAGCTTTATATCACAAAGAGCTTTTCGAGAGAATATTGTTACTTCATACTCGAGTTCTTGGAATCGCAGAAGATATGGAAGTACACTTATATCAAAGCCAAGTGATACTGAAAAGTATTCTTGTATCCAATATATTTTAATTCAATGTGATTCTCGAACTTTCTAAAAGTTAGTGTATTTGAAAACTTTATAAAAAAAAATCTCACATTGCTCTTTCGTGGAAGCGACAAATTACGAAAAAATCTGATATCGATCAAATTATGCACAGATGTTGGATATATTCAGGAAGAATATGACACTTACTGACTTTTGATTTTGATGACGATGTCACGGTCAAAAGCTAGTTTAGTATAAACCGTATATTCATTTCGAAAGTAGTTTTTCAGACGTGTAAATACCCAGTTGTTTGTGAGCCAAATAGTACATATAAATGAAAATTATGCGGGTATTTTCAAAGGCGTGACGTAATCCTGCAATCTTTCTGCACCACTCGTTCTACTTTCAAACGCAAGTCTGTCGAGGTTTATTATAAACTTTTTAGTTCGTTAGTTTCACTATAAAGTGAACTAGCTTTTGCCCGCGAAACCGACTGCCTGGACCTAAAAGAAACAAAAGTATATAGCCTATGTGTTCTTCCAGAATACGTTCTACAACTATGATAAATTTCATTGAGATTCATTCAGTCGTTTAGTCTACAAACTCTAACTAACATACATCTAAACTTTCGCATTTATAATATTAATATAAGTTTTCTATTAAAATTGTTTTAAAGTCGTTCGAAACAATAAGGATTTTTTTATATGCCAGGCAGTGCCAGTTCTAGCTTTACTAGCGTCCTGGGCGAAATTTCTATGTCGTCCTCTTTTTACCATGACTTAGATGGGTTAAGAGTGTTATGTGAGTAACTCGTAGATCTGTGGCGCCCTTGTCTATAGAGCGCCCTGGGCATTCGCCCAAACCCGCCCTAACTAAACGCTGGGATTGTCTAAAGGATTCAATTAGATAAATGTTGGTATACCATGTATGGAGAATATTTTACCTTTACAGAATTACTTGAAAATTCTGTCTGTCTGAAAAAATACCTTTATTTGAATTAAAAAAAATTGTTACAAAATATTTTCAAAGAGGCTGTTTTTGAGTGTAATTAAGGACGTTTACTGTGGTCGACCTATTTAACCGTATATTAGAACGACGAAATCAATCTCTTTTACTCTAGTTTATAAAACGTACTTCACTAAATTGTTGAGCGGAGAGTTCAAAAGAAACATTCCCGCTGACTAATTCTGAGCAATCACTCTTGTGAGATAAAAAGGGCTTTTATTAACGAGCATTACTCTTTGTAATTACTTGTGTTATTTAAACAGACTAAGCTCAAATTATGCTGCTTTTACGAATCAAGTTTTTATAATTACAGGTTTGCTTTACCCTGGTGGATATTTTTAACATTTTTATAATAATCTTACTATTCATTCAAATGGTGATTTGGATGGATGTTTGTTAGAGTTTGTACCCTAAGTAGCTAAACGGAACATAGACTGGAAGAAGACATATAGGTTAATTATTGAGTTTTTTGTTTTAAATCCGAGCGGAATGGGTCGCAAGCTAGTGTTTTTCTACTACTGTATCTATAACTTTAGCTACGAATACGTCTACGGCTGCAGCTACGTTTCCCAATACATTGATTTACGGCAAGATCTCGGTCTGATAGTAATTACATTATGTTAATGTATAGAATAAAATGACAAAAAAGTAAACCTATCATGGGGCACTTCAATCGCCTCATTACCTTCTAAAAGTCATCATCGTCTTCCCTTTCTTATCCTACTCCTGTATGGTCGGAGCACCAAGTTGTCGTCCTCCAAATAACTCTATCTGTCATCTCAATCATCACTCCCTTCTTGATCATGTCACCTTTCACGCAATACATCGATCTCTTTCTATGTCTACCTCTACCAGTGTACCCATCCACACCAATAAATTAAAAGATATTTTTTTCCGCAACATAGGTAATTTACTTCTGATCAAGTTATTCGATCATAATAACTTGAACAGTACCTCTAAAATAAAACCTCTTGAGATAGTGTAGAAATATTTGTAGTTATATTGTTTAGAAAGTCAATATTTCAAAAACTCTTTGACAAGGGTCTGAAGTTAAAAAATACAGTAATACGCGCAACAAACAGGGTTAGACGATAAATTCTTGTGAGAGTTTATAAAAAAACGGTGGCTTTATACTGTAGGGTATAAAACTGGTGAAATGACTAGTTATTTAGTCCATTTCTAATACACAAATAGAAGTTACTTCCATATGTTTAAGCAATTTGATGAAGGATTTTTTGTTCCTGGTCATACAACCATATTAATCGTACTAATATTATAAATGCGAAAGTTTAGATGGATGTTAGAGTTTGTAGCCTAAACGGCTGAACGGATTTCGCTGAAATTTGGTATAGATGTAGAGGATAGTCGGGAAGAACACATGGACTATTTACTTTTTTTAACACGGACAGAGTCGGCGAAAGCTAGTGCTTAATATTTTTAACTGCTACATAGTGACAAAGACAGTATCTGAGGTAGTCAAAAGCGTGTTATTTTTTATAAATGACTAAAGTTTTATGATTAATGATACATTTTGTTAAAAACCCGCAACGCGACTGTAAATGTATTTTAAACTTCATTCGTAATTAGTACAGAGAAACAAACGATTTTACTAATATAAATGCTAAAGTTTGGATGGATGGATGTTAGAGTTTGTATCCTAAACTGCTGAACGGATCTCAATAAAATTAGGCATATATGTAGAGGATAGTCTGGAAGAACACATAGACTACTTACTTTTTTAATTTCACGCGGATGGAGTCGCGGGTTAAATCTAGAACAGTCTCATTTTTTAGAAATCAGCCAAAATAAATGTACAAATGCAACTAAAACAGAGTGAAACGTAAAAGACTCAATTGATATCAATTCAGGCGTAAGTCAACTTCCAGAGTGGTCTCAATTCGTTGCAAAAAAGGTCCATTACAAAGGACAGAGCACAATGAATAAGGAATTGGGGTCACGTAGTTGGACCACTTAGTTGTTCAATTATATAGCTAAGCAAAGAAAATGTTTTAAGGAAATTTTAAAAAAGAAGTAAACAAAAATAGGTATGAAGTTCTATTCAATAAGACGTGTGTTGTTTGTGACGAGTTAACTCAAAAACTACTTGACAAATTTTTAAACTTTCACTATTATATTGCTACATTATCCCCGAGTAACATAGGCTATATTTAATAATGCATTTTTATATATAAAGAGGGAAACAAGGGTACACCTGAATTCATGGAAAATCACGACCGCTGTCTATAGACATCGGAAAAACCAGATGTGCTTACTTTTAATCGACAGAGGGAACGCACAGAAATATCCCCTGCGTATAAGTCTCCACCTCTGTCAATTCTACTTTCTCATCCCATCTTTACCTTAGATGATAAGAGTGGGAAGGAAAGGAGATTAATATTATCCGGCAAGCAAAATGTTTGAAAAACTTTCTGCCCCGCACAGCTGCGTTGTGGAACGGTCTGTCCTCGGCGGTATTTCCAAACCAATACGACTTAGGGTCCTTCAAGAAGCGAGCCTATCATTTCCTCAAAGGCCGGCAACGCATCTGTAGTTCCTCTGGTGTTACGGATGTCGGTGGGCGTCGTTGACCACCTCGGTGTTCACGCCGCTCGTTTGCCCCCTTCTATTATAAAAAAAAAAACATAATACGGTAATAAGTTTCTATGTTTAGTTAACTGCATAATGAGATATAATTAGGCAGTTGTAGTTGATTGTGATTTATCAAGGGAGAGTAAATCAAAATCCTTCTGTTAGACAATCAGTATTTAGCCAGTGTTACGATTTAGGGACCAAACAAACTGTGCGATTATTTCAAAACAAAAGGATGTTTAGTCCAAAAATATCAAAAAAAGGAATCAACAATGACAATATTGCCAGTATAATAAATTCTTTTTTAATATTTTAATTCAAATATTTACGTGGTTAACTTATTAAAACTTTCTTGTCTTTTATATATAAAAGAAAGTCGTGTTAGTTACACCATTTATAACTCAAGAACAGCTTTACCAATATGGCTGAAAATTGGTGAGGAGGTAGCTTAGAGCCAGGAGACGGACATAGGATACTATTTATTCCGTTCGACAACGATAGATGGATGGATGTTTGTTAGAGTTTGTAGCATAAACGGGTAAACGGATTTCGATGAAATTTGGTATAGACGTGGAGGATAGTCTGGAAGAACACATAGGCTACTCACTTTTATTTTTTTTAATTCCACGCGGACGGAGTCGCGGGCGAAAGCTAGTAATCATATAAAACTAAGTACTAATTCAAAGAGACGTGCTATATACCGCGAGCATAGTGCGTTAATCCACTCTTGGATTTGTCCGTAGGGTCTGTAACTAGTCGTTATGTGCCCGCAAATATACATGAGTTATGTGATTTTTAATTAGTACCGTTAAGAAGAAATCGGCGCAACACTAGGTCATAGGCATACAAGTCCCGTCCATGTGACATCTGTCAATGTCAATCAGTATTGAGGAAAGCGCGCCATTCTGTCGGGATTTGTAGATTTGAGTATTGAAGTTAATTACGTTGTTACTATTATTGTCTAAAAGTATAATACGTGTGTAGTTTTATTTTTTGTATTTTATTTTTATTTGGGTCCCATGTGAACGAGCCCTTAGTAGTAACTAAAGAGCGGACTACTGGATAATTGGGTAAATACGGGGTGATTTGCATTCACTAGAGAACAGTTCGGTCTCGCTGTGATTGCTGGCTTACTTCATTGTAACTCATGCAATATATCGCGTAATTTCCTAGTACCACTATCTATTTTAAAATCGATTTTCTACTTATTCCATTTAAAATTTAACCTGATTTTAAATCTTACTTCTTACTAATAATGTAAACTAGCTTTTGCCCGCGACTCCGCGTGGAATTAAAAAAAATGGCGATTTTTTTCTCGTTTCTTGTCTCTACAAGAATATCAAATCAAAACAACTAGAATAATATTCGGTAAACCCTATTATACGCATAAATAATAAAATACTTTACCCTAAAGGGACACAATACGGCAGTTGTACGGATTATGACGGCATTTGCCATTCGATATTTCCATAGTAGAATAATGTTCAAACGGGGATAAAATCTGCAAGTACAATATCGTGTCCAGCCTTTGTTATTTGACATAACAACAAAAGAAACATGTGGAATTTTTATTCTCTTTTAGAAAAATCACCTTTTAAAGGTTTATTCTCTTGATCTAATTATGATTAAATTGAAAACGGCATTAACGCTGTCTGCATATTAATATCGAAAATTGTACAATTCTATAAGTTCTTCTGAGCGTCGGTGGCTCAGTGGTTTGAGCACTTGACTTGTAATCTACAGGTATTGGGTTCGAATCCCGCCATGTACCAATGTGTGACAAAAACCAATGTAACAAAAGTGGTAGAGCCCGCTTTAACATCTTAGCACGAATGGGTCGGCTCGCCCGGTGCAATACCACGACCACACAGAAGACAGGCGTGAAGTGGGAGCAATTCCGCGTTTCGTCTGATGAGTGTGGTGCCGGTGGCCCAACTTTAGTCCCTTTCCCTTTCCGCCCTTTTCTCATAAGGAAAGGTTTGGATGGGAAAGTGGATTTGACGGTGGAGGAGACGCATAGGAAGGGGAAATATCCTCTTTATGTGCGTCTCATATTTAGGGTAGGCAACGCATCTGCAATTGCGGATGTCTATGGGCAGCGGTCGCTTCGCTATTTCGGCGGATTTAGGTGGCCGTTTGCCACCTTATCGTATAAAAAAAAAGTCAAACATTTAGAAAACACAATGATTAATTTGACGTAGTTTTGTATATTTTTTCTCTAGACCATTTTTATTGACTTTAACATATGATAAAATTTGTTTCGTGTCGATATTAGTCGTAAAAAATGATACAAATTGGTTGAACGTAAATCCAAAATCCAATAATGTGTGATGCATGCAGGCTTGCTTTCATTGGATTAGAGGTACAGCCCGGGGCGAAAGTGATATATCAATTGGGCAATTCGATTTCGGTACAGTCGCGCATAAAAATGTTAAACAAATGCCAAGGATACGTGAAATTGGCATTTTTTTAAATCTACTTACGAACTTTATAAAGACTTTAATCAAATACTTAATTTTTGAATTAACAAGCTTTCGTCCGCGACTCCGTCCGCGTGGATTAAAAAAAATCAAAAGTAGCCTATGTGTTCTTCCAGACTATCCTCTACATCTATGACTAAAGTTCGTTGAGCAATTGATTTTAAAGCTTGTTATCAGATTCTAGAGATGCACAATGAATTAAAAATTTCAATGATCGAACAATTTCAGTGGCGGTTACGAAATAAAAAGATTTTAGGTTGAATTTTTTTGATATAAACATTTTGGGCTGTTCATTCAACTGAAGACCTAATCCTTTTAGCAACAAACACACTCATAGTCACTTAATTGTTAAAGTAAAAGTCCTAATTCTAAGAGACTGTTACTATAGAATACTACTACCTACACTAAGGGCAATTAAAAGTGACTATTAAGTGACTCTGAGTGTAGAACTAAAAGTATTCATCTAAGTTAAATGAAATACCTAATTTTACAGTAAATAAATTACAAATTCCATCCTCTTTCAAAGATTTATAAAATCATGAAAAGAGCATTTCTACTTAAAGAAATTAAAGCCAACGAAATGAATTCCGTCGCTTTTTATGGTTAACTTTAGATATTTTTAATTAATTAGTAAGAGTATTTGCTTTAGAGAGAAACCAACGAAATTATTAGTTTGCGTTATGGTTTAAAAATAAATATTGAACGGTAAATAAATCTAAAACATACAAAAGTATTAATTTATGTATCATAATAAATATGTATGGATGTTACGAGACGATGGGGACATAAACCAGAAAGTATTAAGAATTAACGCGGATGGCTACAAAGGAAGAGGAAGACCGAAGTATGGATGGATTGTGTGAAAGAGGATATGCCTAAGGGAGTGGATTCAGATATGACGGCTGATAGAAATGTATGGAAGAGCAGCACATACTGTGCCGACCCTCCGTAAGGGATAAGGGCAAGTTGATGATGATGATGTTGCCACGTAACTCCTGAACTGAAGTATCTTATGTAATAATGCTATCAGTTTATTTACTACTACCTTTCGCCTGTGACTCGGTTCGTGTGGGAATAAAAAGAACAAAAGCAAATAGCCTATGTATTCTTCCTGACTGTCCTCTACAGCTAAGCCAAATTTCATCGAGATCCGTTTAGTAGTTTAGACTACAAACTCTAACCAACATCCATCTAAACTTTTGCGTTAATATTAGTAAGATTGTGTTAAAGTCGTTTACATAAAGCTTTTGTAAAAGAACATAAATAGGCCATTTAGTACACAAAGTGCCTGTGAAAATTTAAGCTCCATTACCCAAGCACAAATCCGCACTAAAGTTAAGCTTATTTGTTAAATCGTTTCATGAGAGCTTCGCTAAGGAAACATAAGTATATCGATTATCGATATATTTTTATTAAAACAGGACACTAATAATATCTATTACTAGCTTTCGCCCGCGACTCCGTCCGCGTGGAATTAACAAGAAAAAAATTAGTAGCCTATGTGTTCTTCCAGACTATCCTCCACGTCTATACCAAATTTAATCGAAATCCGATTACCCGTTTAGGCTACAAACTCTAACATCCATCGCCGTCGAACGGAATAAATAGTATCCTATGTCCGTCTCCTGGCTCTAAGCTACCTCCTCACCAATTTTCAGCCATATCGGTAAAGCCGTTCTTGAGTTATAATAGTGTAACTAACGCGACTTTCTTTTATATATATAGATAACAAAATAAATATATTTAAGGTACGCTATATACGCTCACTTAGAACTTAGAACTGACGTGAAACGTGAACAGACGCGTTCAGAGTTCGTCAGTTAGTCACTGACCGTATACAGCGGGCTTTAAACTTGTAATCTAACAGTCGATTTTGAAATCAGATGTAAATTTAAATTAATATTTCATAACAAATGAAAATAGTGATTAATCTAGCCTGATAATAAAATTACTTATAATAGTTCAGAATCAAAGTAACACATTTGTTTGCGTTTCACTTTAAAATCTTACTTAATATTATAAATGCGAAAGTTTAGATGGATGTTTGTTAGAGTTTGTAGCCTAAACTGCTGAACGTATCTCGATGAAATTTGGCATAGATGCAGAGGATAGTCTGGAATAATACATAGGCAAGCATCTTTTGTTTTTTTATTCCTTGCGGACGGAGTCGGCTAAAACTACTTATGTAGCGTTAAGCAATGTTCGCTATGTGAACAGGTGTATTAAATTAAATAACAGCCTGTAAATTTACTAAGGGATCATCAATCTTGATTTCTGTGTACACACCTTGTGGTTACGGGTGCGGGTATAGTGGTAAAATCATACTTCATACTAATATTATAAATGCGAAAGTTTAGATGGATGGATGTTTGTTGGAGTTTGTAGCCTAAACAGATGAACGGATTTCGATGAAATTTGGTATAGATGTAGAGGATAGTCTGAACACATAGGCGAAATCTAGTAATTAATATTATTAAACACATTTTTAATTACGCGTTATTTGAATTTACGTGAATTCTAGAACTGTTCAGGAAATAATAATATTTCAACGTGATGTCTCGTTTAATTACATTTTATAATACTACACGCATAAAATATATTAATAATCAACTCGAAAATCTTATAAATAATAAAATATCATTTACTATAAGACTGTGTCAGAAATGAAAGGTAGTCCGAAAAATGTATAGCAGCGAGATTATAAAATTTCTGTTACAGATTTTTCTCGAAATCTCGTTTTAATCATTTTTATTGCCATCTATACTAACATTATAAAGAGAAAAGATTTGAGAAGAACTCAAAAACTACTCAGACGATTTTAAAAATTCGTTCACCATTAAAAAGTGACGTTATCAGTGAGTAACATAGGCATAATTTCGCGCAGACGAAGTCGTGAAAAACAGCTAGTTTTTTATAATCGCTTTTCGTAATTCCGTGTGTTCATACCCTTAATAATATCTCACACAAGATAATTATTTTGGCGGAGATTGCCTAAGATTAGTATATACACCTGCTCATAACAATATTATTTAATAACTAGCTGTTCCCATACGGCTTCATCCGTGTGTAATTATAAAAACTTAATTTTATTGTTTACATTTGTCAAATTATCAATTGCAATTGTCAAAATGACATGATGACAAACCATGGCAATCTTGCTTCCTTGATGTTAGCAGCAACTTATGATCTCTTTCCCACATTTTATCCAAAATATTTACCCCCTAAGTTTAATAGCGTGAAAATATTAGCCTATAGCGTGGCGTAAGTGTAGGGATTTTTATTAATAAAAGAATTATTCAAAAATATGCTGTAATTGCTGACATCTTAGGCAACAAAGAAGTGTGTGTTTACGCTTTATTATATTAGTATAGATTATGACGAAATCATAGGAATAATCTTACCAATGTTGTAAATGCGGAAGTTTAAATGGATGGATGTTTGTTAGAGTTTGTAGCCTAAACTGCTGAACGGATCTCGAACGGATCATGGTCTGGATGAGGCTATAATAGGCTACTTACTGTTTAATTCCGCGCGGACAGAGACGCGGGCGAAAGCTACTTTTAGATATAAAATATGAGTTACCAAAGTTATTTATGTCTTAGTTTTAAAAACACAACCAAAAAAGAAAAAATAACGTTAATTTTTATTAAATCTGTTTTGTTTCAAATTCAGTAAAAGCGAAGGATAAAATACAGAAAACTGGACCTACTCATAAAAAAGGAAAAACAAGAAATACATTAAAAAGTTTTCTGTTATTTGGAAATGTTGCTCTCAACAAATTTATTTTTAACGCAATCGAGTGAAGGAAGATTATTCCTCGACGTTCGTTTCGTGATTCATTTTAACATAAAAAGAGATGTTTTTAGATTTATTTTTAATGAAATTCCCTTTTTTATAGCATTTCCCGTTACCACTTATTTAAATAGACTGAGAAAGGCTGTTTCGGTAATTATGAAAAACTAGTTGATTTTGTCTCAAGTTTCCAGAATACAAAAAGGTTTCTACACCCCACCTTTTTCTCGATCGTCACCTCAATTCGCTATCAACCACCTACCTCCTCCTATGTACTCAAGACTTAATTCTAACGTCACAAATAAAAAACAAATCAAAACTGACATTTTCAACAATTAAAAATTATCCCATATTTGCCTCCTGTGAGGTTTGAACTCACGACCCCTGGTTTACGAGACCAGTGCTCTACCGCTGAGCTAAAGAGGCTTTGGTACTCTACCTTGAATTTAAACACTACTGTCTATTATATTAGGATACTAGCTGTTGCTCGCGACTTCGCCCGCGTGTAATTAAAAAAATATAGCCTATGTTACTCACAGATAAATTACCTTTCTAACGTTGAAAGAATTTTTAAAATCTGCCCAGTGGTTTTTGAGTTATTTCAATACATACAAAAATACAAATCTTTTCAGAATATTAGTATAGATTACTAGCTATAGTCCAACAAGGATATCTGGTCCGAGTGGTGAGAGGCAATTTGTACCTACATAGGTAAAGAAAAATGGCAAAATTACATGACATAACAGATCAGATGTTGGCGCTAGTGTGTAATCAAACAGTTTTATTTACGCACTTGAAACCGACGTGCATCTTGCTTAAATATACTTGAAGCGTAGATGTAAGCAGCGAAACGAAACGTGAGACCGCGCCAAATGAAAGTTATGGTCTCTGCGTACCCCAGGCTTGGGCGAGAGTTGCAATCGGGTCAAATAA
This sequence comes from Papilio memnon, assembly GCA_003118335.3. Lineage (NCBI taxonomy): Eukaryota > Metazoa > Arthropoda > Insecta > Lepidoptera > Papilionidae > Papilio > Papilio memnon. Next base: position 2,999,639 of record LD688951.1, on the reverse strand, counting down.
CTTTATCTATAGTGTGATAATGTATGCGTGATAAACATTCACTTGTTATTAAAATATGAATGTATAAGACAGCTATAATTCGATTCCAGTCCATCACCCCTGAGATATATCAGTGTTAAAATTGAAATAAAGAATGATAGCTGAAAGAAAATATAATTACAATATCACCCCTTTTATCCTAAGTGTGTTACCCTCAAAGGTAAGGTGAGTGGAAGGTCAATGTATCGCTTACAAAGTTGAAAGTACTAGATAGGGTTGTGCAAAATATTATTTTCTTTTCTCGATTAAAATTAAATTTAATGTTATTTAATCTATTGGTAAAGGAATTTATACGTTTAAATATTCCTGAATATGTTTAAATAATTTATAATATTATGTTGGGCGGTTGCTATCCGCCGTCCCGGGGTCTCTGGAGTCGTAGTGCTATTCAAACACAGTCTTCATATGGTCTTAATAAGTATATTCAAATATCAAACAATCATAATTATACAGTGCCCTATTTTACATGTCCATATCGTAAGATGTTACGCTGTACGTGTCGATATGTGAAGTCTCTTACATTCACGTCATTCTACAATTCCTTATAAATTTAAATATATATTATTCCAATATTAAAAACCCATCCTCCTTGTGTACAGTGTTGCCAACCAGTATACAATACATATAAAAACTCCAACATATTATAATTTTTGTATTTACTATCACAGCATGTTTTTTCTGTCTATGTACGCTTAGATCTTTAAAACTGCGGAACGATTCTGATGCAGTTTTAAAGAGTAATTTAAAAGGAAGGCTTATGTATAATACCTGTATAATATAGTAGAGAAATACAGATAATGTTAGTGGTTTCTAATGTGCTCTAAATAAACACATCGTATCATAGACCCGTGCGAAACCGGGCCGTGTCGCTAGTTTCTAAATAATTGATTAATTACAAACTGGTACGTTAAAATGAAGCCTTTAATTCATTGTTACTTTGTAGTCTTGTAATTAGTTTTCAATATTCTAGATTTACACGCGTAATGAGTTAATTGTCCTTTAAAATACTATTAATTATAATCGGTAATTAAATTAAACACATTGTGTACAATACTAATGTTAATTTAGGCTGGATTTAAATAATGCTAATATCGTTCATGAATATCAATTCGTTATTGAACATGCATGCATTGATCTTACCGAAGCTTTCGCTGACTTCGTCTGCGTGGAATTAAAAAAAAACAAAAGCAAGTAATCTTCGTGTTTTTCCAAACTATCCTCTACATCTATGCCAAATTTCATCAAGATTTGTTCAGCAGTTTAGGCTACAAACTCTAGCAAAGATCCATCCATCTAAACTATTGCATTTATAATATTAGTATGACTCGAAGGGAGGCACGTAGGTTGTGACTTACCCGTTTGATCGGTTATGAATAAGTAAAAATTTTACTGGTATGTGTATACGATTTGCGCTGGCATGTCAGCTACCCTATTTACTGGAATCTGTAATCCCACCCTAATCTTAAATTATCATCCGGTCAAGAGATAGAAAGGAACGTTTTCGGATTATTTATAATAATTGCAACCCTCTGGCACACATATTTGGGTTATTAAACCCATAAAAATTCCCTTGGTTATAGCCACAATATCATGTGTTCTATTGTTGAAAGGATTCAAGACATTTTTATGTGTATTATTAATGTTATAGACCATTCATTGAATGCCCTTTCTTTAATTTAGTTTGCTCAACTTGAATGTTTTTGAGGTTATATGATCTTACATTATGTACAGCCTTTAAAGCTAGACAAGGTCTTAGGGTGGTTTACACTAAGTTAGGGTGACTAGGTCTTAGTCAACCACTCTGGCTCAGTGCGGGTTGGTTGACTTCACACATATCATTGAATTTCTTAGCCGATATGTGCAGGCTGCATCACGATTGGGGTGGTTCATCTTCATCTTCATCTCTTCCTTTCTTTGTGTAGGTTTAGAAAAAAATCCATCTTCTGTCGAGCAAAATCTTTTATCAAGAGTGAAAAGTTAAATCCATACGAGGCATATCACTTTGAACAATCAGTCACTCGTTCGTTCATTCGCACGACTGTCAAGCAGAGTGAGTAGTGAACGAGTCAAGTCGAGCTCCAAATTAGACGTACAGGGAAATGCACTCTATCTCGAATTGCGAAGCGCTTTAATTATAAAAAAAACTTCCATTTAACAAACGACATACGAAACTTGAGTAATATTTATTTTTATCTTTATTTCAGTCGAGTGTTGCCGAAATATCTTTTATTTTGAAGTTATGAAAGGGAAAAAATATTTGCGTTCCCAGATTTTTATGTGTGCTCGGCTATTGAATTCGAAGTCGAAACGTTAATACGTGAACTTTTATATTTCTGTAGTGAATGAATAAATACATGGTAAGCGAATTACGAGCATACTCGTAACCTAATTTGTAAAAAGTAATATAGTTATCAAATAAAAATTGCAACCACTATGTAAAATATTAAATTATGAACCAGTAAAGCATATTTTAAAATATTTAAAGCACACCTTTGACTAAACAATCGCACAACTGTTGTGAGATTGTCGATTGTTTCGCAGCCAATTCAACTGTTTTGCACAACTAAAAATCGAGTAATGTGCGCACCATATAAGCTGATACGAATCAAAGTTCTGACTAAACAGTTGTGCGATAGTTTAGTTAGAAGTGTGCGCGCGCTTTTGAGTTTATAAGTAAACTAGTTGTTACCCGCGACTCTGTAAGAGCGGAATCTAAAAAAAATCCTATGCGTTCTTCCAGATTATGTTCTTAGCTAAATTTAAACATCTGGTGAGCCGTTCATCCATCCATCTAAACTTTCGCATCTATATTAGTAAGATTTCATCGTTAAAATAATATTTTAATAAACAAATTGAAATGTCAGAGTAAAAGGCAACACGAAAACGTCGACTCGATGTTGGCATCGAATCGGAAATCGACGCACATTTCAATCGAGTAAGTTGTCAGATTTAAACCGACATGACGTACCAACAAAGATATTAAAAATATATATAGAGGAGGCATTGACTTCACTTGAGATATTTTTAATATAATCTCACTAACACTATCTCAAAAACACATGTCAATGTAATTATAATTAAATTAATTACCAATAGGTGGCGTTAAATAATACAATATATAATATTTAAATGTTTATATTTAATAACACTCAGAGAAAGTACCGGTTATAAAATTTTGTTTACTATGCCTCGTCTATATATTTATTAAATGTCTGCATACCAACGAAACAAATTATATTCCAATGTTTATGATCAACACGAGTTAAAATCTATCTATCTATACATATAATAAAATTGGAGTGTCTGTTTATAACATCAAAGGAAAAATTCCAGATTTCGGGAACATGATGTATTTGTGTTGCTGATAACTAAAATCGCATTTTTTTGTCTGTCTGTCCGCAAGCTGCGTTTGTTCCGATTTCGACCGGACTTTCACTGGATGGTAGCTGACATAGACGGGCATGTTATAGGCTACTTTGCGTGGACGTCGTCGCGGGCATCAGCTAGTTTTCAAATAAAACTAAATCACATCTAATCTTGCTGCTTGAATTTTCTCAGACATTAAATCGTAAATCAGTCAAATGAAAACAGATACGAAGTTATTTTCCAATAAATTCTCTTTCTTACATTTTAATTTTGCATATCTAAGACTTTTATTTTATCTCCCGCTGCGTTTAGACACAGAATTATTCTGAAAGGATTTTCATAGAATATTTGGTATTAGAGGATTCTCCGAATATATAGATTCTCATATAAATTAGTTATAATGAAACAAAATTAAAAAAATAAACAATGACCGAATGTATAAAGTTTACTATACACGTTCAGTTTTAACTGTCAAACTGTTCAGTTAAATCGGTGTGTATGTATAAATTTTAATTAAAAATAAAGAATCCTTCGAGCCGGATTTGAACCAGCGACCTATGGATAACAATTTTACCAGCTACAGTCCACCGCTCTACCAACTGAGCTATCGAAGGCTTGTTGGTTACAAAAGTAACTGTAGTTTATAAACTAAAGACCTAACATTAACACGCCTGAGATGTCTGAATTACTGAATACTTCTGCGAAACGTTGGTACTTTCTGTATATCTCTTTATCACATATTCTTTATACCTTTTAGGTTAGAAAAATACTCAAGGACGGCTTACCCGAAACTGATGTGTGTTTATAGCTCTATGAATGTGAAAGAGGCGACAGGACCACAACAAATGAAAGTTCGAATTTTCTGGAAGATGGAAAATTCACAATGGAAGCAAATAAATAAATTAATTTTATTTACATTTATAAAAGTGTCCAACGATTAATTAAAACAATATCGTCTGGTTGTTGTTTTTAAAAAATTAATAACTATTTTACGTAGATATTAAATATTTTATTGTTATGGAAAACATCGATAAAAACGTCTGGACAGTGGCCATTACTCCGTATCTATAAATATTGAGTTTATGAACTAATCAAATATAATTTACCAGATGAAATTAGTGAATTATAAAAATACGGCAAACAAAGGAGGTTCCCTAAAAACTAGAGGGATAACCACAAATGTGGTTAAAGGTCACATAAATACAATATTTTATTTTACAAATTTTAATTTAATTCAATGCTAATGAGTAATTGCTCATGTTATTTTAGTAGGCGCTGAGGTTTTTGCTAATTTCTATAACAAGTCTATTAATATTATAACTAATTTTTAAATTGTTCGCTCCATTTTCATTTATATGAATTATAATTGTATGTTTTAAACTAGCGGCGAGACAAAACAGCCATTCAAATGTGTCACCGCAGCTCAGACATTTTAAGCACATATGAAAGTGAAATATTTTGTCAACTTTATTACTGTTGACTGTTATTTATACCTTTAGAAATGAAAAATTATTTTAAAACTATGACATTACCTTAAAAAATCAACTCTTATTAAAATGGATTTTAACCCTGTAACAATCCTGAAATAATGGTATAAAATCAACTGAAAAGTGACAACTGCTGTAATTAATATCAGAATCGATTTTCACCTCATTACCAGGTCGGAGCTCGTTAAATGCATTTTGGTTTGATTAAATGTTTCGTCTAATACCATTTCACATTTAAATTTCAGCAAATGTTTTTGAACAAAACATTCACATTAGAAATTAACTAGCTTTTGCCCGCGTCTTCGTCCGGACGGAAATAAAAATTGTAATAAAATATATTACTCAGTGATAACGTCGCTATTTATTAGTGATTTTTTGAAATCGGCCCAGTACGTTTTGAGTTATTTCAATACATACAAAAAACAAATCTTTTCTCTTTAAAATACTAATATAGATTGGTTTATGTATGGATTGTAAGCCACAATGAAACCTACGATATACCCAAGACCAATATTATTCTCTCATTCTTTTTATAAATAACCTAAAAATTCTACAATGTGACATCATAAAATATGACAAGCAGAGGGTTAATTTTATCATAACCATTGTATGAACTAATACAAACCAAGACTATCAAGTAATCTAGCATATGTTTTTGTCTATTTCTTTTAAATAATTTTTTTTTCAAGATGTAGCGATGATTGTCTTGGGCATCGTCATTTGTTGTCTTTTATGCATCCTTACTCTGCAATTGTTTCCGTTTCAATGTAAATATCAACCAAAATTATAACTTTTTATGTAAGGAGACTGTAAAAGTATGTTTATAGTTTTAATATGTGATGTCCATTTTTAGTAAATTCTTTCTAAATATTGGTAAAACACATCTTTTTAAATATGTAACTTGCTGAAATCATTTCAATGTCATGCTTTCACAAATGGCACTGCCGCAGAAGAAAGGCAAGATGTCCTGCTAGATTGGTGCAATACGATCACAGAAGTCAGGAATAAAGTGGAAGAACACCTTATTTCATTCCGTGACCATAATACAAGCTTTACTTCTTGTTATTGTAGTTGTCTATAAGCAGTGTTCTCTTAAAACATTGTGACTGACTCGTTTGTTCACATTCTTTATATTAAGACATATTGACCTCTTTAATTTACCCGTTACATTCTATCTTACCATTTTTCTTTCTTATTAGGTTTAATATGGAAACATTAAAAATTAGATATTAAAGGTGTACTGTACATTATGGGTAATTTGTAGTACTTAATTCTTATTAGTTAAATAAAATATCTGTTGATTTTACACGGTCACCGCAACTGACATTAATGAGTTCCCAAAATTACATAATTTCAAGTACATGAAACCTTTGAACTATATATCTCTTTTATCAAGATTACCAAAAGATCTTTTTTGTTATTTACTTGTTTAAATAGGACTAATTACTAAATCCAAAACAATAACCACATTATAAATAAAAGAATTACATATGTTAAATTACATTTAATTAAAGTTACCTACTATTGCTATAAGTTTATGGTTTTATTCTATTTTCTAATACAATATAACAACATGATAAGAGCTGCATGTATATGGAATTATATGTCAATTAGTTAATAACAATGCACTAACTGTTACAAGTTTAAGGGATAGATTTTAGCTTACTTTTACGTACAAGAAAGTTAATTATTCAAAGAACAAAATTACTATTAATAGTACAATATACACGTTCTGGAATAATCTGAAATTATTGCTTTGTAAACTTAAACAAGTGAAAAGAAAATAAATAATATAAGAATTAAAAACTACCGATTCTTTCGGTTTGTCAATTTAAAGAAATGACGTATAAGTGACATAAGTTATCTGAAAATTTCAGGCTCGTGTTGCCATTTCATTTTGTTTTCAACAAATAACAAAATCTTCTTTTTTAATATTCAAGTTCTCGTAATAATTTAAGTTGCAATCAATCGATAATTAACGTATTCGTATAGTTACTTACACTTGTAGCTTAGCAAAATTAGTTTTAAGCTAGTTTTACTGAATTGAAACTGTTAATCCTAAAGAGTGCTGCCATTGCAATAAAAAGAGTTACTTTGTGTTCAACTTTTGGTCATATTTTGTAGCAGAGTATTTTTTTTAATTCGGAAATAGTAAAACATGCAAATGTTATTTTTTTTATCGCATATTTAAGAACTAATGTATTTAATTATTAATTGTGCCTTAACTTAGCGATCCCTCTAGCGAGAATAACCTTAAACTTTGTGTTGGCGGAAGATGGCCGTCGCGTGCCGAATGTTGCTCTGATTGTTTACGACGCTTTTATAAGTTTTTCAACTAATTTAGAGTTTTAAATGACAATAGAAATCTTATAAAATAACTTGTATACAGTTATAGAAACTTTATATCTAGTGTTTATAAAAATTCGTATTGTTCTTTACTCAAAAAAAGTGTTCCGACTAGTGAGCTGTTACTAGTTTTCGAAGTGGTTTTAGTGGAATGTGATTAAATTCAAGTGGATTGTGCCTTTGGAATAGAATATTAAGGTAGTCCATTATTAAAAGTCATACGTCATTCAAAAGGTAAGTTATGTTTCAAGTAAAACGTTAGTAACGAAACTTTTTAAAAGTTCAAGTTTGTTTACTACCACCGCGCATGATCACTTCGATGTAAACTTTACTTCGAATTCAAACAACTTTGGTACAACTTAATGACCTTGGAGAATAAAGTAATAGTAAAAATAAATCGATAATTTATTTTCACAAATGAATTACAAAGGATTTATGAATAATATGTTGTAATTATTATTTATTACCCATTTATTTTTGGTACAGACGTTTTAAAAATAAGTTTCATTAATGTTTTGTTTCTCTAAACAAATATATTGATTAATTGGTTAAAGTTTAATTCTAATTTAGTTTATTTTTACGGTCAACGAACTGAAGATCGTGTTCGATCCATATACAGCCTCCGTCTCTGGCCGCTTTCTACTAAAAAAAAAACCAACAAAGGTATTAAGATGCCTTTAGAATAGGTATTGTGTACGTAATATTTATATAAGTTTTAATAAACGTCAAAAATATGTAAAGATAGTTTGTTTTTGACTTATTTCGTGTGTTATTTGTCACTAGCTTTCGCCCGCGACTCCGTCCGCGTGGAATAAAAAAACAAAAGTGAGTCTCCTATGTGTTCTTTCAGACTATCCTCTACATCTATACCAAATTTCATCGAAATCCGTTCAGCCGTTTAGGCTACAAACTCTAACAAACATCCATCCATCTAAACTTTAATATGTTTATTATTAGTATGATTAGTTTTGACTAAAGATTTTTTTATTTTTTCTGATCTTTACAGCGTTACAATAGATTTTTCTAGATGTTAAAGTAAAAATACTACAATACGAGTTTTAATAGTCTTAGATTACGCTGCAATTATTAAATCTCTTACTGTTGAATCCTATTTGTCCTGTTTTTATTCACTAATTTATTCTAAAGGACAGACATGACGTTACGTTAATGATCGTTATTATTACTATGTACTGTTTTTATTTACGAAATAGATAAGTTAATTAATAAAAAGAATACTTCTAATAAGAGCAATCAGCTAATAACAAACTTCGTTGCTAAGTTAATTGAATATTTAAAAAAAAACACTTTTATTTTTCTTTTTGACAACAGGCCGGTAGTATAGTCTATTGATCGTTCTTATCAGCCAGAGCTGTCATTTAGTGTTGAACGCTAAATCTCCACTGAGGGTCTTCCTTTGTGAATTCCACTACTAATTGCGTCAGTTAAAGGTGTGCTTTGTAGTTGATTTTATACCCACGGCCCACGGCAACGTAAGAGTTAATTATCTCACATTGGAAATATTCAACTCTGACACGAGGTAATTTAATTCAATTAATTTTGAGCGACGTGAGAAGCCCGCCCCTTCGTCCCTCCCCGGCCTCAGAGGGCGTCGGAAGGCGCTAACTAATAATTTAATTGCCGTTTAATCGGAATTAGTAATGCAAGCGGTATCGCTTCTTCCGACTATAGACAAAAAATGTCCATAGATTTTAGTCGATGTTTTTACAGGAATCTTTGTGTTGTGTAAGTCCTTTAACATCGATGTCTCCTTTTTTATAGAATAGAAACAACAATTATGACTAAGTTATTTGACAGTAAAAACAGGATACTTAATGTTAAGACTTACTAAACTCTCTTATTAATGTTTTCCTAGATAAATGCAGTAATTTTAGTCTAGTTTAACTTCTATGAAGTTCAAAATCACCAGATAATCGTATACGAATGAAGGTCGCGAGCTCGCATTTGTTATTTAAAGCCTCTTACAAGTTGGAGAGTCAATTTATTTTATACTTCGACTATAGAGAAACGGACTAGACAAAGAGGAAAGATTTGTATTTTTGTATGTATTGAAATAACTCGAAAACTACTGGGCCGATTAAAAACTACGTTATCAATGATTAACATATTTTTAATATTATTATTTTTTAATTTCACGCTGACGAAGTCGCGAGTAACAGCTATTTAATTATATTCTGACACTTTTTGCGAGGTATCGTTCACGTAAGTTCATTATTACACAATGTGTACACAAGCAATGAAGCGTAGACCTTATTGTTCGGTTTGACAGAGATGAAGGCGTGCTAGACAGATCCTGTTTCTTCAAAGTCTAAGGTCCTGTGCGTGTTTGTTCGTAGTATATTTGTTTGCCCGCTCGAGCGTATTCTTGAGTGTGTTTACCTTATTTTCCGAAATGGACGTACCGAAGTACTGTTGACGTATTGCTCTAGAGACGAGAAACGTCTATGGTATTCCGGTCTGAACAAATTTGGAAAATATTTGAAATTCCTTATCGCTGGAACGTGTAGGGGTAGGTGATTTATTTAGTTACTAGCTGTTCCCGTGCGGCTTCATCCGCGTGAAATTATAAAAACTTTACTTCATTGTTTACCTACATTTGTCAAATTATCAATCGCAAATGTCAAAATGACATGACATGATGACTAACCATGGCAATCTTGCTTCCTATTCGTCCGCAACTTCGACCGCGTGGAATTAAAAAAAAAACAAATGTCTGTAACTTCTAAATTATCCTCTACGTCTATGCAAATTTCATCGAGATCCGTTCAGACGTTTAGGCGGCAAACTTTAATCATCCATTAAAACTTTCGCATTTATAATATTAGTAAGATTATAGTCCAATATAGTAACAGCTTTAAATTATAAAAACAAAACATTCAATGCTTTTAGTTTTAATCGTATCGCTATATTTGTGGGTAGTCTGAAAATCCGAATGAATTACGGTAGAGTCTAGCATTGTGCAATTCAGCCTTAAGATCTTAAACAAAAGCCTCAGTTGCATCGGATTGTGGTGCAGTGGGTATTTGTTCGTCGGTGTCAACATTTGCACTGGCCCCTGTTTGTAGTGTTCGGGTTCTGTCATTAAATCTTTTGGCTTTATGAAGCCGTCTGCGTCTTTACGTTAAATACTAAGACGTTATAGAAGCTCTTGACAATATTTTAATTATTGTACATACTTAAACTATGACTGAAAATGTTTAATCGTTTTGAGAATTGATGACACACGAGAGAAACACAATATAGTGTTTATTCTGGAACTCTGGATGTACCAATCAGGTTTCAAAAGCATTTCTTTTAAATATCTTATTGTATTATTTGGTAATCTATCTACGCCATCAAAAGCAAGGATTGTTAGTTTATGAACTCATGTAAATCTTTATTTTAATATTAGATATTGTCTGCGACTTCGTCTGCGTGGAAATAAAATAAAAACTTGTTAAATCTATTTGTTCTTCTAGACAGTGGTCAAGTTGCATTTGTAATCATTCTGGAAGTTTCTGGAGTATCTTTCTAAATTTTTATCCATCCAAACATTTGCATTTTTAATATTAGCATCAAAGTTTAACCTTAATATAAAATGATATAACAAAATGTTATTCTAACAGTGCTATTTAGAAAATGTATGTTACTTTTTGCGAGAACTCCTGTGTTAATAATCCTAAAAGGAAGCTAAAATGTGTGAATTTAGAAATGAAAATTCGACATCAACATAAAAGCCCCGAAGGCTTTGAAAGTTGTGGAAAGTTTAAACATTGGCGATGGCTCTATGAATGCGGACGTGTGTAAATAATATGAAGTTATTTTATACGAAATAACTTGATCTTAAACTTATACTTTGTGTTAAACTTTATCTTGTACTAGCTTTCGCTCGCGACTCCGTCCACGTGGAATAAAAAAAGCCTATGGTTTCTTCCAGACTATGCTCTGCATCTATGCCTAATTTCATCAAGATCCGTTCAGCGGTTTAGGCTATAAACTCTAACAAACATCCTTCTAAACTTTCGCATTTATAACATTAAGTAAGATTTCTACGAGATTCTATAAAAACTTTTACCCTGGAAACAAATGCAGTAGCTATATTAGATACCGTGGGCTTACCTCTAATTTAGGGACAATAAAATATTAGGTGTTTACGTTAGTAGAAACGTATTGCGTAGAGAAATATATTAATTTAAAAATGACATGGCTGTTAGAGTTTCTAGCCCTGTTCTTTGGAATTATTAACATGCAAGAAACACTCTAATTTATTTCTGCTTCTATAAATGTAATGCAAAAGGAAATTGCTAATAATATCAAGGATATTTACCTAAAATATAAACACGTGCGCGACAACAGTCCTGTTCATTCATGACTGTTACGAATCTTAACTGCAAGGGCTGTTAGCATCTGTTTTATATCAATGCTAAAGAGTCGTTGTAGCGCGAAGAAGGCACTTTATTGTATTGATTCATATATTTATCTAATTATAAACCAGTCACAAATAGTTGAGGAATAAGTCGCATAATTGAGACAGCAAATATAGGAAGAGACGGATGGTTAGCGTGAAAGGTAAAATGACTAAAGATTTAAATACTAGCTGTTGCTGTGTCTTCGTCTACGTGGAATTAGACCATGTTACTCAGTGATAATGTAGATTTTTAATGGTGAAAGAATTTTTGAAATCGGATCAGCAGTTTTTGAGTTATTTCAATACATACAAAAATACAAATCTTTCCTCTTTATAATATTAGTATAATTGAAAACATTCACCACAACATAGAGTTGGATAAGGACAGGTAGATGATGACGTCATAACGATCACATTTCTCAACCAATAAGAAGTGTCTTGTCTTGTCTATGGCTCCTACGTAGACTATCATAAGCCACATTTTTGAGATTTTCACCTTATATGTGTTTACAGTTACTTAATAAATACTTATTTCTATGTAAATAAAGTAATTTTAGAATATAAAAGAAATGTATAATAGATTTAGCTTGTCTAACCTATTTCATGTTTGATGTCTCGTAATTAATCAATGTTTAAAAATTGTGTTTTGGATAGTTCTTGTTTCAAACATACGATAGTTTACGCAGAATCCATCGATGTCTGCAAAACTAACCGCGATGACAGCGCCATCTTTACTTGAGTTAAGTTTGAGAATATGGAAGTTCGATTTTCTGTTCTACGTGACGTCATTTTACAGTCTTCATATTATCGTGCTAAGTCTGCATTAGAACTTTAGTAATAATTATTGAAGTTAAAAAGTGCCATCGATAATGTCTCGACCTACTTCGATACGATTTTTACTGCTCTTATAAAGTACTTTAAAGTTCGTTCGACCCAACGAGAGAAGATTCGATGTCCTCCTATTTATAACCAAGTGGATTAATAACTTTTGTTCCATACTATAAACCAGTTTTCCTCTAAATTTTATTTTTAAACTAGCCTCGTATTGTGTGGAATTAAAAAACAAAAGTGATTACCCTATGTGCTTTTCAAGATCTATGCCTAAATTTAATCGAGATCCGTTCAGTCGTTTAGTCAGCAAACTCTAACATCCATCCATCCAAACTTTCGCATTTATAATATCAGTATGAATATTTTTGAATTTGCTTATCTTTTAATTGTATTTTTGCTTTTTTTAAGGTATTTGACATAGAGGTAGAGCAATCTACTAAGCTTTTTTTAATTCTGCGCAGACGAAGTCGAAGGCAAGTTACTAAATTATATAGAAGTTTTAACATACTGGCCAGCTACACCCAACTGGCCGAAAATATCTTTTTTCTTTTAATATATATATTAAATAAATTGTTTTTAAATTAAAGCACATAAATTACAGGACTGTATAAAATAGAAACTTTTTTTATATGCGTA